>JAZBGZ010000038.1:99216-135659 GCA_037414795.1 Stenodera caucasica
AAAGGGACGATCATCTTTTATATTCTTTTATTCAACAAATGAATGGTTGTAAATAATTCCACTAATGCAATATCTTCAATCTAGACAGTGAGTTGGGCTCATTAAATGAAATTATAGGCTACGATAATCCGGCGGACGTTTATTTTATATTTATAAGATTGCAAATTGATGCGGTAATTATTCAAAAATCAAAGTAATTAGGTAGCTTATGATTTTAATGACATTAACAGGAAATCAACGATGATGATCAATTTCAATAAAAGTTCACTTTACTAATTATTTTTTGTTTTTTTGTTTTGTTTGTGAATTTTTCATTTGTATAGATAAAAGGAACGCCAAATATTTAGTGGGAATTCAAGTTCATAAGCAAATTCCATCAGTTCAGTCTCTATAGAATCCTGCTATTTCGCAGGAACATTCCCAATGTGAACGGTCAACATTTTTATATTAGCAATGGCGTATTCGTGTAGGTTTGTCTAAAGGCGTGGCCATTTATTATGATTGGTCAACAATACGATATTGGGTGGAGTTTCTATATACACGTGTATAAAGGACCACACGTGCAGGTAGATAGAACAGTTCAGTATTATAAAGGATTTTGCTGTGGGTGGTCGAGATGTTTTCATTTATAACTCCTCCTAAATTTATAATTATTCGTATATTGTCGGTCATGTTCGACAAGAACCACCCCCTACTCTAACCCCAAGATTTAAAGTAAATAGACAGATCTTTGGTGATATTGTTTATTTTTTGCTGTTTTGTGACTGGGTGTTGTGTGTGTGTTGATCTATTATAGTGCGGGTTGATAATAACGATAACAATAATAATAATAATATTGATAATTAAAATGAAGGTGACTGTGATTTTGGTGGTCAATCTTTTCGCTCTGACAGCTCTAGGAGATGTTAGTACAAGGAACAAGAATCGAGGGAAAGGATCGATGTGGTGGTATGTCCGATTAGAATTCAATCATTATTTTCTAATAATAATTCGATGAAACAAGAACAAATTTTAACAAAGAAAAATTATTAATTTCGAATTTGATTTTTTTATTACCTACTGATGTTCGTCTTATAATATCCATGGTCGTCCATCAGTCGCGTCGGCAGTTGACAACATTTGATGTATAAGCAGGCTTTACATGGAGTCGTGTAAATCTTACATGTCAAGCTGCTGAAATGCGAACAGACTATTAATTGGAAATTTCGTCTTTTATGCCGATTTTAATAATTATCCAATAAGAAATAATGAAATCCAATTTCGCAAAATTAAAATTCTATAGATTTTTAATTTGATCATACATTTATAATTTAAAACATTTACGAGGCTATTTACAAAGAGATTTGCATTTAGTTACGATAAATTTTTTTATTATTATTTTATAAAAAACATGACCAACATATACATATACATAAATTATATGTAATTATTCACGCTTGCAACTTCAAGATGCTATCTAACGACGATTTATACACAATTATAATGACGTTTGTTGCTTTGTCTTCGTCGAATAACAACCAAGAAATATCCAACTTGATACATAATTACCAATAGTGATTAATGATGGAGCATTGCAGGACGTCCACTATAACTAACAAGAAACTAATCTAAATTAAACCTAAATCTAATTCATTGATTGATGGATTTTTCTGAGGGAAAAAATCATCTTTCGGGTGGGTTTCTCGCTTGCGCGCCCATTAAAGTCTCCAAATTATGTCACTACCTATACCTATGTATGTATGTATGTGATCGAATCTCGAGCAATTTTCTCTCTCAAATTGTGTTTGAATTGTTGACATTTTAACCATAGTGCTGTTGTTTAATTTCGATTCACCAGCATTGTGATGGAAATGTCGACGTTTCAAACAACCAAGCAACTGTTATGATTAAAAATATTATAGTTTGACGATATATGTAGATGGTTTTTCAGTCACATCATTTGTCTGTAAGGTCTTGATAATATATCAACTGTCTATGTTGGCGATACGGTTTCGGGAAGGGTTGATCTCGATAGAGGGATGACAAGAACATTAGTTAAGACGCAGTCGTTGATTTTTTTTTTTTTTTTTTGGTTTATGATTTATTATTTTTGGTTGAATGTTTTGATTTGTGCGTGATTTACATTGTATTTGAGTAGAGAAATAACAATAAAAACATGTTAATTAATCGTTTCGAATTTTTATGGTTGTTTTTTTGTTGTTGAAAAAACTTTTTATAGTCGTCTATGTGGAGATTTAACACTTATCTGGATCTTAATTGCGAAAAAACGGAACAATAAATATTTTTCATGAAAAAAAATATAAGTATATCTAAGATAGAAAGGTATAATGGTAAAAAATGGACAAATAACGAAAACGGAGCGTGAGAAACGGTGATCATCCAATGTTTGTTATCTTATAGTTGTCGTCTGTGGCCATACGTTAACCCCTTATCTTACGGATTCCTTTGCCAAAGGTATGTCACCAGGACCGACAAAAAAGCACGCCACTACCGTGGACTTAATATAAAGATTCTCTCTCTGTTGTTGTTGTTGTTGTTGTTGTGTTGTTTTAGTCCGTCGGCGCGTACATTTCACCATCGAATATCTTTCAAATTCCTATAATGAAGTAGCACCGTTACTACATTTACTGGATCTCTAAACGATATCGACTCGGATTTATTAATAAATTCCACAATTTTATCACCTAAAAATAACCAATAAAACAACAAAGAGTCAATGTTTAAACAAGTGGGTGAGAATTGTCGGTAAACAATCCAAAAATATCGATATTTGTCAAACTCAAATAATCGCCACAAAAAAAAAACTCTCATTACCGTCCTGTAAGACGACCCAAATCAAAGACTATACGTATATTGAATATTATAATTATGTACCTACTTGAATATTATTATTATTGTTTTTAGGGGAATAGCGAAGGCCGGAGAGCCGAACAATTTATCGCCGATAAATCCAGGTGTTCTCTATATGGATCCCTCCGTTCATGGTACATTACGTAGGAAACAACGTCGATTGGCCCGTGAAAATCCCGGACTGTTGGTCGCCTTGGCTAAAGGTGCCCAAAATGCCATACACGAATGTCAATATCAATTCAGAAATCAACGTTGGAATTGCTCGACGAGGAATTTTTTACGCGGCAAGAATTTATTTGGGAAAATCGTCGACAGAGGTACGTTCCCGATTTTCCATATCAAATTTAATTGAATAATAAAATAAATAAATTCTTAAATGGTCACGTTTCAATAATTTATTGCAAATATAAATATAGACAGTTTACAATACAGTCAGATCATTGATTGATAAAACATTGGAACTTGTATAACCCACTTTCTTTGAGATTTATGCTTTGAAGCTTTCACTTTATTTCAGTTGAAACTCATTAAAAAAAAAAAACAACAACAACATAATTTGTAATGATTGGCTTGTATATGTGATTTTATTTTTAATAAAACCAACAAAAAAATAATCACAGACAGATAGATTTGTCCCCTTTTACTACTAACAACATAATTAAATAGTGAGTGATTTACATAACAAAAGTGTATTTCCAGAGGGGTTGTTCATTACTAATCAGCAGATGTGTTTCTGAAGTCTTGATAAAACTTGGAAAATTGGGCATCTGGTCAATTAAATTTCGCCATAAAATATCGAAATTATCTTTTCAAATAATAATAATAATAATAATGAAAATTTCCAAAATTATTCAGCCGATAATCAAGACAGTTTCGAAATGAATCATGTTTTTACAGTTGGAAACTTGTTCGTCCACTATTAATTAATTCATAATTTAAACAGAACAAGTGAGCAACCAACAGGCGACTAATAAAAATAACTTTAACAATTATCAATTGAATTATAAAGTTTTTATTAATTTTTTATCAAATAATAATAATAATAATAATAATAATCTGTGATGGTTAACACTGATTGAATACTCAAATTAACCCAATTGATTGGAACTAATAGGCTAGTTTTATCGGCTCGAAATAACAAATAGCAGTTCGAAATTGTGTGTAGATTGAATGATAACCGACTACCCGAAATACCACTTTAATTTATTTTATTTTTTTTTTAGTTCTCGTCTAAATTTAAATAGAAGCAATTTTTAAAAACTGTCCCTCAATTTTAATTGAACCAATTGACAAATTGCCGGACTTTACAACAACAAATTTCTATAATTGATCAAGATTCGTGCGATCTCTTTATACGGACTGTAACAGGTGTTCGTGTACATATTTAAATATTGATTGAAATGAGAGAAATTTTCCGAACTGTTATAAAAAAAGTTTTGATATCACTGGATTTTGCTCGAATGAATAGGAAAGTATTATATCTGACGAGTAGTTTCTTTGTAGTGATAATCGTTTGGCTCTTGAGTATTTTCTTGTTCTCGATCTGTGTTGAATTTCGTTATTTTCATGCAGATCTGGTACAGGCTGTATATTTATTGGGCTAAATGAAGATGTGTTTCGTGTGTGCGAACATCTACCTGCCACCAGGTTAGAGAGAACACAATGCTGGACACCTGTAGCGTTCAAACCCACGCGATCTATTCGTGTGGATTGTAAATGGGCTATTATCGAATGTAGATTTTGTCAAATCAATAATTCTACAAAATAATCCATCATTATGTTTCTAATAGTTTTATACGGATGTAGGTATACAATAACAAAAAAAATACTTATAT
Source organism: Stenodera caucasica (assembly GCA_037414795.1). Classification (NCBI taxonomy): domain Eukaryota; kingdom Metazoa; phylum Arthropoda; class Insecta; order Coleoptera; family Meloidae; genus Stenodera; species Stenodera caucasica. Next base: position 103,902 of record JAZBGZ010000038.1, read on the forward strand.
AGAAATATATATTAACAATAATACAAGTCGAATTGCTTTATGCTTTAATTCGAGTTGATGGTTTTATTGGTAAATGTCGACAAGGTATTTTTCGGTGAAATACACGCCTCATCCATCATTACAGATTTATGGACGAATAATAATAGAAGCACAGTAGCCATCCTAATGTACGCTTCATTGGTGGTAAATTTCTTCAACTATTATTATGAATCGATACAGTTATTGAACAATTCGCACTTTTTGCTTTGTTACAAATTGACAAGTTTCTTGTATGACTGCTTTATAAACGACAATATAAATCAATCGATTATGATTTATCAATGAGGCGAAATATACTATGTACAAAAAAAAAATATATATATATATATATACCTACTTATAAGTATTTATATTAAAAGAAAACATCAATGTATGATCAATAGTTTGGTATTTGTGACGCGCGACACCGGATTCCATACTTCAAGCATGACCATAAACAACAGAAAGTTGTCATATCACTAGATCGATACCAATTATAAAACAAAGTCAGATGACAAATAAATAACATTGAAGAAAAAAAAAATTAAAATACTCGATAAGCTTCAAGTGTCTATAGAAAAAGGGTGAAATTTGAAGTGGTTGTAATAAAACCAATCCAACAATGAAGTTGGAACGGGGCAAAAAACCGACCGAGAGTGGTTTCGTCGACGATAATTGGGTCCATTTGGTTTTTTGATGTCCACTCCAAATAGACTGTTGAACAAAAGATGAGGCGAATGAATTGGCAAACATCTGGACATACAAATACAAAAAGTCCCTTTATATTCACGACCCTTTGACAAATTTTAATACACAAACAGAAAAAAAAAAACTACTACTACTAATACTACTACTAGTAATCCTGATCAAAACGCCAAAAGAGCTATTTAATCAAAATGAAAGCTTCAATAAAAGGATCCTGATATCCTACAGCTAAAATTGCTACCTATACCTACATCCTTTTCCGGTTGAATATCGTCGACAATTTCAATGATTAAAAGCTTTTATAATATTCTAGTTTTTGTGGTTTTGGGCACCGATAAACAAATTTAATAGTGCCATAAAACCATCACCACAACTGTTGAATTTGGCGGAATTCTTCAATTACATTTTAAAGATGGGTTGCTTCTTTTGTACCGAGTTCGGGGGTGGGCCACATTTTGTCTTTTTGTTTTGTTTTTTTTTTTTGTGTTGTGGGCTCTTTCTTTTATGATTGTTGAAAGTTTGATCGTAACTGCCCCCTGTGGTGTGCGACCGGGTAATTACGTCATCATCAAGACGGCATGCTGTGCGTATATCTACCACATGATATATAAGTATCTGGACTACATGTTCAGGTATTGTTACAAACACTGTTGTTTATCACTACAAGATATCTCGATCGAATATTAGCCAGATTTAGATCATTAAATCGGCCGTAAATAAACCGACACGATTTATTTATTATACTAATTAGCTTGTAGGTCTATAATCGCGGGCCGGTTTATTTTCGCAGCTCGGCCCATACTCATAAATTTATACAATTCTCTGTCAACTTATTCCACATAAATCCAGCCAATATTTATGCATAAACAACTCCAATTCAAAGTGAACGGGACAGTAGACCCTTTCCAATACATTTTATTATCACTATTATTATCGATTTTGACGAAAAAGTCGGGAAATGAGTTTATGTCTGTGCCGATACTCGAACCAGCGACCGCTTAATTCTATGATAAACTCTATTAGTTCGAGAATAAAGCATTAAACTAGACGGTCCCGAGTTCGAGCCCCAGCACGACACTCGATTAATTTTCAGACTTTTTCGTCGAAATTCGTATCGAATAAATCAATATTGAGATGAAATTCTATTGTTTTCCTTGTAATTGTTGCAGGTTGTCGAGAAACGGCCTTCATTTATGCCATCACCAGTGCCGCAGTAACACACGCAATTGCCCGGGCCTGTAGTGAAGGCTCCATTGATACATGTAATTGTGAGACGCATTATAAGGGACGTCCACAAGTTACAGCTGTAAATAATGCTGCAGTTGGTGGAGTTGGAAATGTGGGAGCGACAGGAGTTCGTGATTTTGAATGGGGTGGTTGTTCCGATAATATCGGTTTTGGTTTTGCTGTTAGTAGAGAATTCGTTGATACAGGCGAACGTGGTAAATCATTAAGGGAGAAAATGAATCTGCACAATAATGAAGCTGGCCGATGGGTGAGTCTTGAATTAATTAATTTATTGATTTTATTTTCGAAAATTATGGGTTATAAGAGTTTTATTGTGTATAAATGACTTCATACAGGATGACCGATGTACGACAACACCTTTAAATATTTGGGCTATCTATTGAGTCAGTCAAATTAAATTTTCAAACAATAAATATTATAGCTGGAACACTTGAGCTATATCTGAGAACTAAAAAATTGATAAAATATATTTTACATTAGAGTGTGCATCGGTGTAGACTTTGTATAAAACATCCAACTAATTTACAACAGTCATCTACTAATCAATTTTTTGTATTGAAATTTCCGTTACTATAGCAACCTATAGATATATCACAAGAAAGTTAATTAATAGATAATAGATAAATAAATATATAATTGTTTCCGAATCTAATAAACAATAGAAATATTTAGAGGTGTTGTCGTTTAGCGGACAGCCTGTATAGAACTATAGATATGTTGTAATTTATGCGCAATTCGTGCATCCTAATGATGACTGGTGTGAGAAAAAGGTATGATTTATGCAGAAAGCGGCCATTACTACCGGGTGGTCGTATCGACTTTTATTAAAATGCATATTAACTTGTTAGTTGCTGCGAAGACCGCCCATTACTAATAAAGTGACATTGGCTGAAGGCGCTCAACTTGAATTTTGATTATTTCTCCTATCTTCTAATAGAAATCGAACCATCAGAAGACATACTCTTTCTTGTTGTTTGTAGTTTTTCTTTTCTTTTTCTTCTTTTTTTTTAAAAAAAAAAAGAAGAAAAAGACACATCCGCCGCAATCTCCAATTCAGAATCGATGTTCGTCGGTGGCATTATCGGTGTAACACGGTGTTCTCTCGATGGGGCGTCCTTTGCACATTTAAGAGACATCTGGGCCCCGTAGGGTGCCACATTACATCGTATCGCACCGGCCTTACATGCTACATACGCCGAATTTTAATTTTATCGTCGTTGACGGACATCCATTAAGGCAATTGCTCAAGACGTGCTCGTGTAAATTAACATCGCAATCATCAACAAATTGGTATTCGTTTGGCCGTACTCCCCTAAACAAAACAAAAAATATCGGACGCTTTGCAGTCATGTCACAACTGCGAAAATTCTCAAATCGATCGTAAAATGAGTAAAAGGGATGAAGTTGCTATACGTTAATGGTAATGATTGGTGGACATGTTTGATTTTGTTTTATTCATATTGTATTTTTACGTTTCGGTACAGATGTTGTTAATAAACTAAAATTAGTTGGTAATAATTTACGAACTACAACTCGGCCACTTGGTTCTTTTTGTTTGTTTGTTTTTTCGTTTTGTTTTTTTTTTTTTTGGCTCACTCTATCATGGAAATTAATTGAGTCTTGATAACGAGTTGGTAATATCGTTTCTCATTAGTGTGGTGGTATCGACTTCAAAGTGCCCCCTTATTTTACATATCTGTGCATATGTTTATCTATCTATTGCACTCTGTTCTGTTCGTTTGTCTGTCTGTTGCTGTGTGTGAATTCGTGAATCCGACCAACAAATAAACATAAGAACGTGATCGTTGTGTGTCTTGTCAGTTTGAATAACGATTGCCACATTGCGATTTGTTAAAGAAGACATTTAACGAGTAACTAGACTAAATAGTGGATATATACCTACCTATATATAATACATGTAAGTATATGTATAGGTATGTACAGTATACATATACTATACTGTACTATATGTACATATCGGTTGGATTGATCGCACGCTATGAAGCATTAATTTTAATCGACTTGTAACTGCTCCAAATAACTAGCTCTTTATCAAAGTAATCCATTGCGATATGGTCGCCGACCATCATATTTAATAGAAAACATACGTTCGGAATTTAATCACAATTAAATGTTTTTTCCTGAAAATATCAAGTCTAGGGAATATTTCTTGAATTTCGTGGTCCCCGTTCCTTTCAGAAAATTTGCTATTAGAAAAATTTCAATCAATTTTTATGTTATAAGTCAATTTGCTCCATATCGGACTGCCTATCTGACTGTCCGTTCGTCTGTCTGTCCTCTAAATCTTTGTCACACATAAATAATTAAATGTTTCATTCAATTAGAATTAATTGATACCTAGTCAATTGGAGTTGACTTAGTTAGTAAGGAAGTGTGTGAATTAATTAGATTAGTTTTCAGTATAAAATATTTCGATTTTTTCGATAATTGTTGAATATAAATGATAAAATTGGATATTTTTACAGCATGTCCAGTCCCAGATGCGTCAAGAATGCAAATGCCACGGTATGTCAGGCTCATGTACAGTGAAAACTTGCTGGATGCGCTTGCCGCCCTTCCGTCTTGTCGGCGATCTGCTGAAGGACCGTTTCGATGGGGCCTCCCATGTGACAGGCTCAAACAGTGGCCATCATCATCGCAACTCGAACAATGCCCATAGTAATCGCCAAATGAAAAATCCCAAATTCAATACAATATTGTCCAGCAATAGCATACATGCTAAACGTGAGAATCGTCGCAAACACAAATACAATTTCCAATTGAAGCCGTTCAATCCTGAACACAAGCCACCAGGTGTTAAGGACCTGGTCTATTACGAAATGTCTCCCGGTTTCTGTGAGAAAAACCCCAAATTGGGCATCCAAGGCACCCATGGCCGAATGTGCAACGATACGTCGATGGGTGTGGATGGGTGCGATATCATGTGCTGTGGCCGGGGCTATCGCACCCAAGAAATCGTGGTAGTTGAACGGTGCAACTGCATGTTCCATTGGTGCTGTGAAGTGAAATGCGATGTTTGTAGAACGAAAAAAACCATACATACGTGCGTCTAAATTCCCTCAAAATTATCTTAAAGAAAAATCGAAATTAATCCGGGAAAATTTTGCCGGAATTATGACCAGTGATTCCAATTATAAATCAGTATTATTTAAACAATGTGACATGATAAACAATGAAAAGACTGAATTTTAATTTAAAATTTTAACTAATTTAGTCATCTTTGTAAATAAAGTTTTGAATTCATCAACAAATTTTTGAAAAAAAAATATTTATTTGTCGTTTTTTGTAAATAGTCTTTTTTGAAAAAAGAAATCAGCAAGTAGTGCATCTCAATTCTTGTACCTATAATTTAATAACAAATATCCCCAATAATATCACTATTATTATTATTTTTATTATTATTATTGAAATTATAATAATTTGCGCTAATTTATTTTAATTGTAATTGTGTTGTTTGTACATTAGCACTTGTAAATATTCATGTAGCTTATGTAGATAGTTATCAGATATTTTTTAAATAAATTTACAAATAATTTAAATCTGAGTGTATTTATAAATGTCTCAATTATTGTAAAATTAACAAATAAAATTATTTACAATACAAATTATATTTGAAATTTCATTATTGAATGGGAATTTGAAGAAGTCAAGGTCGACATTACAGGTAATCTCCACCTTCTAATCGAGACAATATCGAGCCGATAATTACATTCCTCCTATTCAATTGATAATTAAAAATTCGATTATTATTTGAAATAGAAATTAAAAAAAATTGAGTCGATTTTCGAAAAATTTCAAGAATTTCAGCCTACAATTTTTAACGTTGTTGAATTAATATCTAATCGTAGAGAAATCCAGGACTGGATTTTTCTCAAGTAAAAATAATAAAATATCGGTTAAAACAAAAACATCTGGCATTACCATTAATTTTCATTAATAAAGTTCCAAGATAAGACCTTCTGAGAAATGTTGATGGTATGCAAGTTATTTTTAATCAATAAATATTATACGCTTATATATTCCTATTTTTTTTTCTAGTATTTTTATCCAAATATTGAACAAGGATAAAGGATGCTCTCAGTATTTTTATTAAATTTTTTCAAAAATTATACAAAATTAAATGATCTTGAGATAGTTCTAATAGAGATGGAATTTCGTACCGGTTATAATTGGATGGATCTTGGGAATTTCATTAAATTACTCACATTTTTAGCAATCCTCGTTCAACACGGTCAATTTGGAAATCGGAAAAAAAACAGTGTTAAGTGTAACGGGAAATTGTGCGTGTTGAACAAGGCACATTTAGAGATCATTACAGTTTTGATTCGGTTGTTGAATTGATTTGAGAAATATTCGAGTTAAAATACCATCAAAAATCACATCGAATTAACTGTTGTCCGAGAAGATTCCGATAAAGATGGAATTTTGTATCGCTCACTCATAATAGTCCGAATTTCTTGTTTGCTAACAAACCCCCGATTTGCACGGTTAATTCTACTTCGAAATAGGTGAAATAAGAAGACATTTTTTTTGTTGAGTGAGATATTGAGAACTATCCGTATAAACAAGAGGATTTAGTAGGTATATGATCGAATTGATTTATGAAAATTTTGTAGAAATTGATTTTTTTTTTGGTTTGCATCCAGTGTTATTTGGGGTGAGGTTCGCTTGTGTTTCTGTCTCTTTTTTGGTTGTTTATTGATTAATCTGATGGAGGTCCGTCATGCTTGACGGAAACCGAAATTTTTTCCCCAATCTCAATTAGGTTCGAAAAACGGCTTTTTGTTTTTATTATCGAGACCATCGTCATCATCATCGTCACCACACGCGCGATTTGGAGAACAAAATCTCTTCATCGGCGCACAATACAAGAATGCATCAATGACGAATCGTGTTAAAGCATTATTTAATGGTTGAATTCTCGCCTTCAACACTATTGTAATGGACTAATATGATTTCACAGAACAAATACAACACACTACATAAGGCCATAGATGATTATTTTTTACGTGTAGGTTATATGTGCGATTTCAGAGTCAATTTTGGATTTTATTTGTTGTTGACAAGTCGAAAAACGAACCATTTTTTTTTCTTTTTATAGTGAAAAAACTAAATTAATTTATAATCGAATAATTTTAAATGGCCGTTATTTTTATTTGAATGATTGAATATTTCATGATATTCGTTAAAAGAAACAACTGTTTCTCTATCTATCGATGCAAGTTTTCAGAATTCATAAAATCAAAGTGATCTTTAATTCATTTGTTGTAGTTCTGTTTACTTATGATGTCTCATTTCCAACAAGTATCACAATCTGGATTGCATTTAAAATATATCAATCTTAAAGTATCATCAACTATTGATGCTTTCATAAATAACTAATTACGAAAAAATTACGTTTTATTTATTGTATCGACTAGTAATAAAACTTCATACTTGGCTAAGAGTATTTTCTACAAGAAATCAGATTCTTTCCTTAAAATGAAAAAAAACAATCTCCAACAAAGAACTCAAATTTATACCGTGCGAACGCGAATGAAAACAAATATATAACATTTCTTTTACATCCAACTTCGACACTGTTGTATAATTTCAATGGTAAAACCTTTCGTTTATTGTTTTGATAAAACAACCACAACAACAACAACAACAAGACAGTGTCAGGAAAGGAAACGTTTATTTCAAACTTAAATAAGACAAAAAGTAAAAAACAAATAAATAGAAAAATTGAAACGAAAACGTTGAATTTCATATATGACAACAACAGTTCAGCTTCAAGAACAACAGCAACAACAACAACAACAACAACAACGAGATCACACATCAAACTTAAACAAAAACGGGCCACGCTTCATTTTATTATTTTCTTTGGTTTCAACTCTATTTCAACCTGGTTTTTGCCCCTGTTGTCGTCGTTGTTGTTGAGTCGTTCCCAGAAATCACAATAACAAATTTTTGCAACTTGACAAAAAAATTCGTTCGAATAAAAGGGTGAATGCGGTTTAATAATCGATATATGGGCGCTCCAATAATGGCCGGATATCGTGGGGTTTCGTTTTGGAAATTTAATAATACCTAATAAGTATATGAGCGCTTTGAGAGGAATCCACAACAACAAAGCCAGAATTTAATTATCAAACTTTAACACAAAGATAGAGGGCTGATGATGGTTTTACAGGCGATAGGATTCATTAGAATACCGCACAATTTTCCACCTTTCATTTCGCATTTGCTCAAATTTGATGATCAAATACGATAAGTTAAATTTCGAATTAGTATTGCAACTGCGTTCGTTTGTTTTTATTTTTATTTATTTATTTTTTTTTAGCTCATTTTTAATTTCCTACCTGGTTGAACAGTCAATATTACAACTACGACATTTTGATTGACAGCTTTGAAAAGCTTGATATATACGACTGGCCTTATGGAGCGAAACAGGTCCATCATTTCTTAACCTCATGCATGTATTGACAACAAAATACGACCGAAATATTCATTAATGGTAATTGGCAATGGGAAAATTCATCCAATTGTTTTTCAACAAGATCTTGAGCGCCTGATTCACAACACAACAACCAAAACTACACACGACCAAATACGAAAATCGTAGAATATCGAGAAATTTTCGTTCAATTAATTTCAAATCACAAGTTTATATTTAAATTTGAAAAAAAAATTATACCATTATTTCAGGCGATTTGTTGAGCATTGGCATCTTTGTGTCATTTTATTAAGCGAAAAGAGCCTAGTTCATTGACAGAGACGGCTCTGGATATTAATGAAAAATACGGCTAGTTTAATTGGCTTATCGCGGCCCATCAAGAAGCCGAAGACTAGAGAGAGAGTCAGACATACCGCAATCCAGGTCCGGTTTCGGGTCTCTTTCATTCCTTCACTTCGATTTTTGTATGTGTGTATATCCAACATATAAATATATAGGTTTATATAAATATGTCTTGGTGTGTGTGTGTGTGTAACTTGAGAAGTTTGTGAAGGGAGCCGTCGCACGGTCAGTATCGGTGGCCCGGTAAGATTAGGTAATGTCTGATTGATGTATTCATTAAGTCGCTTAGTGACGAGTTAATTAGGTCCTATCAGTTATCATTAGATGCAATTAGTCAGATGCCAAATTTACATCATATCAGGATCAGGTTTACCTTCAAGACTGATGGACTGTGGATCAATTCAATTAACAGCTTCGAAAAAAAAAGAGCAACAAATTTATTCTCGTTTATTTTTTATTCCTAGTTTCCATTCTCATTCACTGAAAGTATTCGAGAATTTTCCATGTTATTTAATAATGGGATAGATAATAATAAAAAAAAAAAAAATGTGTTGTGTGACAGTTGGGATGATACGTATCAGGATGTGTATTAAAGTTGAAGGTAGGCGCGTCTGTACTTTTTAGTAGTGCATGGGAATACCGCGCGCGCGCTACTATCGCACGACACGATCGCTCACCGTGCGGCCAAGTAGCGAATTAACATTCATGCAACGAATCTGAAAGAAATGTGCTTTACATCCATAGAACATCGCCGGCGTCAACACTGACGCATAATCATAAATTACAATCAGAAAAAAAACCGACGACCGAGATCTGAACTAGAAAAAATCTGAAGAGAATCGTTAAAGGTACGCCACTGGCATCATCATCATCATTGTAGTCATCAAATCTAGATTCGGTTCGGCTCGGCTGTGATTGAAACAGCAATAAAGGTGAAGTTCAAAAGTTCAATCAATGTTGAACAATTCTATTAAGCCGACCAATAGTCAATTTAAAATACAATGGAATTCAATTTTATGAATGAAGATCGATTGTTACTCTTTCAATTGAACTTTGATATTGTAATATTTTATATTTGAATCGAACAAGAATCGATGACAAATCGGGTGTACCTACCTTCAGTGAATTTCCCGGAATTAACAATCATACTTTGAATCAATCGAACTAATAAATCATCGAAAATGATCTAATATTGTTGTTGGAATGAGTTATTTTCCGAGGAGAGTTTTGCCTCGCAGTTATATAGGTGTCGGTATTTCCAATGCGACCAATTATCGTCGTTGGTGTTCTTCCAGTCATCTATTCTGCAAAAACAAAAGGATACATATTGATGATGATGATGATGATGATGATGATGATTCGTGCATATTTTAACGGCAGGGTCTCTGGTCTGGGACACCTGGGACTACCACACGACCACAAATATTCCGTCATTGGTTGAACGAACCGTGCCCTATAAAATTTTAATTTCCATCAAACAACTAATGTGAAATTAACAGTAATTCGCTATTTCCTATTAAGAAAAATTTCAAATTAATTAGTGAAGTTGAGTGGTTTTTTTTTTTTTTGAGTCTCATCAATAAATTGACGATAATTTAGATTCTGGTATTTCGAAATTAATTAAATTCCGATTTGTCATCATCATTTCAACAACATGGAATTTATCCAACAAAATAAACCCGAATATTTTTATTAACTCTAATGGCAGTGTTAACGATTTAATATGGGAATTTTTTGGAGAAAATCAATTTAGTTGCGATTGGTTTTGGGTATGGTCTCAGACTGGGTCGGCGTATTTTGTATTATATAGAAGAGGAGATAGAAAACTCTCCCCTGTATCGAGGTGTGAGAGATAAAGATGTTGGGTGTTCGGGCGAGCAATTAGAACGCCTTTTGCAATGGCCTAATGATGGGTCACGCGGTCGGCTCGGGGCATCACGCGTGGTGGACCACCCAGGCCACCATGCCCAACCGTACCATCATCATCATCATCATCATCATCATCATCATCAAAGTATAGAGAACGCATCATCGTGCCCCCGTCAGTCGAACAACTGAACATCGATCGCACACTGCCTCCTTTATTATGTTATTATTATTATATAGATATCATTGGTGGTTTGATTCTGTATCAACCACCTGGAGATCGGCCGGCTGACTTGCTTGTCATCGATAAAATCATTTATCATTGTCTAAAGTTCTTGGTCACCGGACTTTGTTGTTGATGATGATTATTATTATATTATAATTCCGACTGTGCGATCGAAATTCGTGCTCGTCGAAAAAATTACAATCATCGAAAATTATAATATGGAAATAACAGAAAAAGAAAAAAAAAACTGAGGCCGCATCTATACATTAGGTCTCAACTATAAACTTCCTTTCTCAATTCCATAAATATATTGACATAAATGTCCATGTTTATTAAATATTTCAATATTAAAAGCCGGATTGTCGATATAATTACGACTTCCACTTATAATTAAAAAACTGTCGAGACCACCTCGATTTCTGATTACTTATTCCATTTTATTCTACCATCGATATCTCGAAAAAATAAATAAAAACTCCCATCGCCAATTATACTATAAATATAGCTATCGAACAAAAAATAAAACTTATATTGTGACTAATTAATATCTAGAAGGCGTCGAAATATGCAAATTACAAATGGAGAGGGCATTTGTCTAGACGCCCCTGGAGCACAAAAGTGTTATCTGACTCATTTAGAATTTTAAACGTTACCCGAATTCAAGTAATATCACTAATCGTTCTCTAATTAGGGACCAGGTAAAGATTCCCAACTTGTTTCTCGTTTGAGACAAGAAATGGAAACAATTTATTTCATTTGGATAGAAAATTTTTTCGATTTTACGATTACTAATTGATCAAAATTGCTTTGTTTTTCGTAATCGTTGTTTTTTTCTTCGTCTTCTGTTTGTCAGTTACAGTTATAATGGTATTTTATATACAAATACGGAAATAGTTTTAATGTCCCATCTTTCATCATAGATTATTTTATACAAGACTTGGGCTATAAAATAACTTGAGTCTTCGTGTTGTATTGATGTGGAAATAGTTAATGTGGGAAATGATAAAGAAAGCAATTGGAAAATTATGATCTGTCGGTAAATAATAAATAAATTAATAAATTAATAAATTAATAAATAAATAAGTAAATAAGTAAATAAATAAATAAATGTAATTTGATTCTATTTAAACGTTTCAACGAAACGTCCTGTACTCGATAACAGCAAACGCTATCTATAATTTATAAATTACCAGCAATAACCATATCAACGCTGAATTTGCATACACCTTTTTATTTGCGACAGAGTCGGATTGCGTTAATTTTCCGATTTTATTATACGAATGAATAGATTTCGTTGTTGTTGTTGTTGTTGTTGTTTTTGTTATTGTTGGGTGTGTGAATTGGTTTGTTGGCATTTTCTCGCAGGGCCGGTCCTGACCAGGTCCATAATGCTAGAGAAAGAGAGAGAGAGAGAGAGAGAAAGATCGCGTCATTCTATCCATGCGGTGGTCATTGTAAACGGGGGATGATGGGTTTGTGGTGCGGCAGGAGGTAATCGAAACGAAGAAGAGAGCCTCTCTAATAGCCATTAATAACACACCGCCAACGCTGCACCGTGCGAGACTTCTTAATAACCGATCTGTCTTGGATGAAGCACTTTTCCCCACCTATCTGGAGGCTACAAACGTGCTGGACCTTGCCCGTGAACGAAAACTCCAAGTCGTTCCGCCACGGTTTTATGATTTATATTGTACAGGTAGGTAGGTAAGGTACCACCACATTAACACACACGCACACACATACATACATATACCTATAAACGTATATCTATCTACAATACACATTCATTTACATAGGGTATATCGAAAATGTAGAGACAACCCTATTTGAACCTATGCTTTGAAACAATTATTCAATTTGTTGGAGCAATTTCAAAATTGGACCAAAAAGATTTCCATCAGAAGTGCTATGCATTGTTTTCACACAGTTCCTGAGCAATATTGTAATCAGTTGCTAAGCAGCAGAAAACAATCCACACATTATCCTTGATCGACTGGAAAATCAACACAAGTTTTGCAGTGACTAACTATTACTGAAAGAAAATCAATGAATTAAAATAATGAATTTTCCAATTGGATTGACTCGTGGTAGTGTGAAGCACCCTGTACACCTATGTATACATATACATATACATAAAGATTCATATAAATTTCATCTGAATGACTCAATAGGAAAGTGGACTATATTGTAATATCAAGGACGATTGGCTGAAATTCCAATTAGGAGCGTCCTCGACACCATCATCATCATCATCATCATCATCATTATTATCGACATAATCATCGACCGCCAATGACCCTTTAAGGCCATCAATTTCGTCTTTTCAAAATATTCGAAGCGATCAATTTTTTTAAATTTACTATAGCTAATATAATAATTTATTTAAAACAAAACAATAATGCAAACAAAAAACAAATTGAAATTGAAAAACGAAAAGAATTTAATCTAAATATAACCATGAGTTAAATTTTAAGCTCTCTTAATCAATCGGTTCATTCAGGTTGCGTGATCGGAGCATGTCTACGGCAAATTTATGTCCCGGACCCATGAAGATGTCTTAACTGCCCCCCAGGAAGCGGCCGGTGTTTGGGTGGTCTTAGAAAATAACTGCAAAATCTTATCAACTACATTATCCAAGTCCAACTATATCATATCATCGACAGATTTTCCGACTATTTAAAAATTTATTGTATCCTACAAAATTATAATTAAGACTGATTTTGAGCCAGTTGGAGAAAGATTTATTTGTCCAGAGATAGAGGTTAATTTAACAAAACAATCAGATTCTAATTATCAAAGTCACAACACTGACAAAAAAGTAATTTGGATGAAGAAAAAAAACAAATTAATAAATGATGATGACTTAACCGGATACTATAAGAAATTACAAATTACAAGAAAATTAGTCACTATAATTAAATTCTTAATCATTGCATATCCCACTGATTTTTTATAAGGATAATAATAACAGGACTTTAAAGCGCGATTCTCAAATTACTCCCAAACTTTGTTTTATTAAACCCACCACTAAAATACCAAGCAGCTGGTTTTGATTTCTCGATAATTAAATTTTGAGCAATTTCTCATTGAAAAGAATTGTCCTCAGATAAGTCTCGCACTTTATCTGACTAGCAACTCGATTTGTTGGGTAACATTATTAAGAAATCGATCATATAGCGTGCCAGATCAACTTTTATACATAAAAGTTCCTTGTTATTAATCACGAACAGATCGAATCTTATTAAAACAAGTTATTAATAATAATTAAATTTCGGAATTATTATTTTTAAATTAAACAAAAATTGCAACAAGAAATTTGAATAATGATCGAATGTCGGAGCGAAATGGCTTCCATCACGCAAACATTAAATTGAAATGGAGTTTTTTTTTTATGGAATTAAACTAGAGTTTAACGCCTTTGATTATATAGTTAACTATGTATATAATACTGTATGTATGTGGAAAATGTAAAATCATTGTATGTAATGCTATCTTTGTTTGGCCGTGACAGCCACACAATAACCATTGGACAAGAACAATAACCACATGACTGGCACAATATAAAATACTAATTTTAGTTTTTGCTTTTTTTTTTTTAAGTCTCAAATAGACAACTTTCGAATTGTGGAGATCGAAAAAATGGGTAATTAACTCAAATTTCAAGTCTCAACACAGATCAATGTCATAATGATGATGATAATAATAATAATTATTATTATTATTATCAGTTTGTAGAATGCGAATCAAGCATTTCGATTCGCTTGATGCATTATAATCGAGATAATGATTAAACGATAGTTGAAAGATAATTAATAATTAATTTTAATGCATTTATCTTTATGGGAAAATATTTGCTGAAAATTTCCGATTTTTATCATATAATTAACTGGAGCTAACAGGTGTGAAATTGAAAACTCACCTTATCGAGAGATTTGATGCTAGGGAATTGGAATAAATCAATTTTGTACTTTTTCTTCCTTCAATTATTATTATATACATGTACGTTTTTATTTAGTCGACAATCATTTTGACAAAATTTTGTTAAGTAGGTAAGTATAAATAATTTAAGTCGCGAATTTGATAAAATTTGCATAAAAATATAAATCTATTTACACAAAAAGATTCGATCGATAACAATGATTATTTACAAATAATAATAAAATAATACACTCGAAATTAATTTAATTATAGGTATGGGTCATTTGAGAAACTGATCACAGACAAGTGCTAATTTTGCGCGTTTCATTGCACTTCTCGCACTTGACTTCACAGCACCATTCGAACTTGCACTTGCAATTCTTAATTTCGGTCACAAGTACCGTATTGGAACCACGTCGACAACAAAGTATCTCACAACCCTCCTCACCTGGCGATGTATCTATACATAAACGGCCTTCGGTGCCGAATGAGCCTAATGTATTGTTTGCAGTACAGAATGAGGGTGATTCTTCTGAATAGACGAGATCATCTTTTTCAGGCGGTTTGATTGTCTCACCTTCCGGTATGAAACTTTGGCCATCATTGCCGGCAATCACTTTGGCAGCACCATCGAAACGCTCCTTTAAACGATTGCCAACTTCACGGAATGGCGGCATTTTGCGCCAGCAAGTTTTCAATGTACATGAGCCGGATAAACCGTGGCATTTACATTCGGTACGCATTTGATTTTTAATGGCCTAAATTCAATAAAAATAATACAAAACAATTGAAATATTCGGATTTATTACCAATCGTCCAGCAACATAGTTGTGAAGTTTAACTAAAGTCTTCATATCGCTCCGACGTCGATATCTCGTATCTAGGAAATCTTTGGATTTTTTTATACCGAAATCGATATTCTCACCACCGCAACCCTCCCATTCCCAATCGCCTTCGGGCATTGCTTCATTTGCTTTATCCTTCTTCTTTTTGTGTTTCTTCTGGTGTTTCAATTTTTTATCACACGAGCACCCCAATAATTCGCCAGACGTACAGGCTCTGGTCACTTGAAATGTCACACCGGCAGCCAACATGGCATTCACAAAACCAGTCTCTCTAGTATCTGTAACATAAACAATCAAACATCTAATTCTAGCTATACAAATAGCCGAATATTCCAATCAAACCATTGAACTTAGATTAAATTAAAATTAATCTCCTAAAAAAATCAAACTATCAATCGAGAAGCTCGACTATTCACATTGAACTTAGATGTTCCGCTCACTTCTGATAGTTCGATGCACTGAAAATTCCTAGTTTTGGAGGCTATCGAATTTGAGACTCCATAAATTATTAGGCTATATGTGAATAGAAGCGGTCCAGCTTTCGCTCAAATCATATGTGAGTTGTATTCTTTATAATTATACGAATTCTTCGCTATAATAACTCATATGACATAGCTGTAAATTGATCAGAACGAAAATATCGGTTTTTTCAATTGGAAAGTCTATAGGACATAAAGATAAATCAACTTGCTTTTTGAGATTTTCCTATCACAAATACCGATTATAAGGGTTGAGAAAAGCACACGAACATAAACGACAACTCCCAGAAAGTACAATTTTTCTGATGAATTAATTTCTGGTAAATCAATGCAACAAAATGTGACAAATTCAACTACTCTCCAAAACATTTCCAATAATTTCTCGTTTACAATGGTTGCATTTGAAATTGTCTCAAAATGATGGTAGTCGATGGTCGGGTTTATAGTAATTGCAAATGTGATTTACCATGAGCGAGCAACTTATACGAAGATCACTATCGTGAATATAGTGAGACTTGTGAATGACAATTACCTCAGTTGGTGGTATCACAGTAGGTATCTGATTAAGACAGTGAGATATCTAGTCGATTGATGGCCGACTTGATTCACTCGAATATCAGGGCCGTATCTAGGTAGGTACTTATATATATTTATATATTCAAATAAATCCACTTAGATTAACATTCGAAGATAAGACGAGACTCGCATATTTGTACTAAGTAATAAAGCTTGAAACTCGAATTTATATAAACTATCATTATTATTATTATTATTTTAGTATAGAAAATTAACAATGAAATTTCGATATGTTGCCGAGAAGACATCACCATAAATTCGCTACCAACTTGACAAATGGAATGCTCCACAAACACACATACACAGACACTCACACATACATATATTGGATAGGAACGTTGAGAAGAAATCCGTCGGAGATGGCACGCAATTATTGACGAAACATTCCCAAGACGGTCTGACGTCTGTTGGTGAAATTTTCACAAAGGGCATTTGACCAAAAAACCGAAACAACGAACAAGTTTCGCATGCCAGCAATCAAAACACCACAACAAAAGACACACCGAGATTTTTTCTCACATGGAATTCCTCATTATGGATGTGTGACAGAAACAGAATAAGACAGTTTTTGTTGGTTTAATTTCAATTTTTTTCATTTTCTATTATTATTATTATTATTATTTTAAAGTTATTTTTCCCACGTATCTATAGCCGTCATCAATATTAGCATTTATTTGAAACGTTTTGCTGTAGTCACCCGTATTACAAAGGTGTAAATTAATAGTTGGCCGTGCAATAGAGATGTGAATAGTTGATAAGAGGGCCAGGTAGCAAACATCGGATTGTACAGAGGCTTGTCACTAAGCTTTTAAATCTCTTAAGTTTCTACTGGACTGTTAACCACTTAAGATAAAGGACCTGCTGAGATAACAACCGACTTGACTTATTGGCTTGATGGCTGTACTTCGATATCTCTCCACCTATAAAGGTACTATGTATAGTATTGACGTTTGTTTTTTTTTTTTTTTGTTTTTAATGTCTTTCCGATTTTGGGCTATCCGAATTGAAAGATAAAAGGATTAATTTCTGACATTTTATATGTGAAAGCCGGCAATTAACAATCAATTGATTACCAAGATCCTTGAGCAATAAAACACTAATTTGGGAATTTATAGGAGGTCCAAATTCATTCGTTTACTGGGATATTTTAATTTAGTTTTATTATTATTATTATTATTATTATTATTAATCGTAAAATGCAACAATTTACATAGATATTTAAAGTTATAAACACAATACTTATTAAATGTTTGCGTATTTTTTGCCATTGGAAAAAGTGGCTTTTCCACTTTGCGACTCACCTCTAAGCAGCACTTTTCGCATACTCCGTCTAGTTGTCGTACAATTCCACCTCCTATATCTGAATTGATATTGACATTCTTGTTGGCCGAGATTGATGCCTTGTCGGATTTGCGCCAACAACATTGGTTTATTGCAGATTTCCGCCATTTTGCCACGTAATCGTCTTGTTTTCTTGCAAATAGTATTCGGGTCCATAATCAATTGACTACCAGCGGCCCTATAAATAAACAAATATTTAAATAGAAATTGAATCGATTATCTATAGCTCTATAGAAAAACAAATTATTGGTTCCGAGGTCATGGTTGGGAGGTTTCCCGCTAGTATCACAATTTAACTTGTTTGTTTACAGTATCAATTCGGTTTATTTTGATTTGTCTATATATGTACTCAAACTACAGGTGATGGCGCGAATAAAACCTGACCAGGTATACATATGTATGTTTGACTTGATTTGTTTAATAAACTATGAAATTTTAATGTCCATGTACATGTGATTAGTTAATAGGTTAATTAAAGAGAGAATTTCCCAAAATTGAAATTTTCGATAATACCTACAATAAATGTCTTAATCTACTAGCAATAAGTCGACAACGACCAATGGGTACTTAGGGGACGTCCCATGTACTATGTGATTGGAGAGGACAAACCGATATCAATACACTCACACCTCGGACCAAACATATAAACACACAACACACACATATTCACAAAACAACTGGTGATAGCGATAAACGTATTTCGACAATTTTATTGGTGCGGTGTGATTTCTTTCAAATCCCCCCTCTTATTCACGTTCCGTCTACCGAGACGGTCATGGTCAAGAAAAACGATTCTAACGCAATTTAATAAAATAATTTTCCATTATAATCGATAAATATTAATAAAATATTGTCATATAATTGCTTGGAAAAAAGACAGAGAGCCAATTAATTGAATATCATCTGGAAGGTTGTCAGATAAATTAACAAAGTGCCGCTTAATTAACAATCAACTATAATCATTAAATGTCAACGTGAAATATATATTATAGGATGTGGGTGTCGAATGAAAAAAGAATCAAACAGCGGTGTAGCCATTTTTCATGATTTAAAACTATCATTAAACAAAGTAGGCTATGATAATTTTGTCTATCAGTCGCTCCATCAATCATTCGACATTTAAGCATAATCATCGACAATTTTGAACTATAAAATAATCAAAATATTGATTAATTGGTAAATTAATCCATATTATCAATTGCTTGAATAATTATTTTATTATAATAAATATAACAATATGTGATTTTCAATTTGACAGATATGCTATTATTATAAGTTGGCACTACTCTACGCCTATTAGGTATTATTGAAAAGAATTCAAAATAAGTTCGGGGAGATCTTCAATTTCCGAAGACATAGGTCCTTCTCTTAAATAATGTGAGTATCTGCTTATTATAAATTAGTAGGTACAAATTAATTAGAAGAATTACTTATAATAGCAAAATTTATTGCTTTCAATTTTTATAAATTCCTTATATTGTAACATAACCTCAATTGTCAATTAAGTCTCAATTTCGTTGGTTACTTTCCAACTATTGAGAAATCTTGCAAAAAATGAGGAAGTTTTCGCGAATATAAAACAACCTCCGCCACTGCATCAATTGCGAGATGTTGTACAACACATACATACAACGTTCGCCGAATAATACCTATTAATAGACGCTAGTCCAGCCTAGACCTTTATCAATGTCCAATTATTGTAGCCAGGTTTGAGATTAAATTGTACAAAATTGTAGGTTAACAATAAAATGTTGATATTCAAATCGAAAAAAAAACAAGGAAAAAACTCATCATTAGTAAATCGGGCTGTTCTTCATACTATCAACAGTTGATTTCTCACACTTCAATCTGTTTAATAACAGTCGAAAAATAAGGTGTTGATGAAAAGTATTCAAGTTTAATCGAAAAATTTGTCCTAAAAGATTCTCAGATTTAACTGTCCATTCTTCAAATATTTGCCCTGAGACACCTAATAAATTATGACAATGTTTTGAAAAATTCCTTATCATATTGTAGTGTGATAGTGATAACACGAACAATTCTTCTCTACATTTTTTTTTTTATATAAATCCCGATAGTAAATATTAAAATATATTGAAATGTTACAACAACTAATTAGTGACGATGTTCTAAAAAAACGTTTTTAAAGACAATTTAATAGCCAATTTGAGAGGATGATTTTTTAATTCTTTTTTTTTTTTGTTAAATTTGCTCGCTAAAAAGCCATTAGATCCATGTAAATTGATCGTTTAAACTTACTATCATTTCAATATTTAAAGTTTTTTCTCTTAAATATATTGGTTAACTTGCAAGTTGGTGTTAAATTGGTCACTAATTAACATGTTTGGTTTTTTATTTTCTTCACTTTTAAGTTGAGAGATGTTAGAAAGTTTAACAGCTTTATTTCAAACACAATAAGAATATTATTATTTTTATTATTTCAATTTTTACTACAGGTAAACATTTATAGAAACATATAGGCAATTTGCATAAATTACGCAAAGAAATTGACATTAAAACATGAGTAGTTAATTAACCTTTTCTAGTAATTAACTTTTAATCAAATAATTACACGGTTTATTAATTGTATTTATTAAAATAACAAGAAAATATTATCGGAATGTCGATTCATAATCATACTACAATATAAATACGAATTGGCGCAATATTTATTCAGTTTGTTGGGAATTGTGTTGTAAAAAAAAAAAACAAAAACTTAAAAATAAGAAATATTCTTGTCTCTTATCAGAAAAATTAGATTAATTATGTTTAATTTGAAGTAGTCAAACGACAAAGCTCCACACCACAACAACAACAACAACAACAAAATAAACAAACTGAAAAATATTCAAGAAGTAAATCATAATCCCTTTTATCTTTAATTTTATGTATGTTTATTATTTCCTGAAAGATCAACAGGATGTTTTATAATTTCATACTCCATCTGCTTCCACTTTTCTATTATAGTAAATAGGTATATCTATAATTATAGCTAATTATATTAGATAAATTGCTAGTGGAATAATTAATTTAAATTAATTACACATAAATCAAAAATAAATTGCATCTTTAGTTGTTGCAGGATGATAAATTTCAGTAATTGTTTGTAATTAGATAGGATATTAGCCTAGATTTTGTATTATTTTGAAAAATTATTTTTAATTTCAATTTCAATTGAATTTTTCAATCGAAAATAGAATAAGTTTTTCAATTATATGGTTGGTTTGATTCGTTTTTGATGTGTAGAAAATTTCAGATCGAGACATATTTGTATTGCGACTTTTAGTTTTATTATGGATCAATCGATTATCGAACGGTTATTAAACGAAAATATTGCATTAAATAAACTAATTATATGGTTATGATTTGTGTTATTTTTATTCGATTTTTCTTGTACGATTTTATTGCGAATCTACATGGTGGAAAATTGGAATTCATATTGTACAGTTTTTTTTTTCTTCTTCTATTTATTTATTCTGTTATTTATTGAATTGTAGTGTTGTAAAATAAATAGAATATAAATCAGGGGGGGTTGATTGTTGTTAATATTGTTGGTAAACTCACCACCAGGATAATGTGATGGGGGTGACAAGCAGGAGATAAACGGACACCAGCACGGCGTGCATGACCGCGCGCTCACTCACCTAAGCGAGCCCCATGACTGGCTCGACCACGATCGCGGATCAAAACTTGAGGTCTCGTCGTCTCTCTATGTTTATGTGCATCTATCTATCTTTCTCTTATACATATACTCGATCTTTATATATACTTTATATAAACGTACATACGTATAGTAAGTATATATGATCAGGTGGACTAGACACATGCGCAACAATTGGAGCCTTCAGGATATTTCGCGAAAATTTTACACCAAACAAAAATAATTTCTATTGAATTAATTAAAAGAGTTCCGCATTTTTTCGTGTTTTTTTTTTGTTTTTTTTTTGAATAAAATAGGTATAAATTTTACTGAAATATATACCTATACATATCAGTATGGATGTGTACCGAAAAGAAAGGCTTGGGAACAAGACAAGTATTCAGTGATTGTGAATTCCTTCGGTAGCACAAGACCTGACGGTTCAGACAGTCGCATTTTGCTGTCAGCCGGTTGTTGGTTTGATCTCAAAAACAAAACCAAAATAAAATTCTCCAAAAACAAAGGCAAAAAAAAAAACAAACACTTTTAAATAAAATAAAGACGAAAAGAAGCATTTAAAGAGGGAAAAAATTGTCGAAGAAAAAAGATGGAGCCAAGTAAAGTAAAATACATATGTATAGGTATATCTATGGAACAACAACAACAACAACAACAACAAGAGAGAAGCAGCAACAGAGGTATTTTATTTTCCTGCCAAGGTTAATTCAGAGCATCTCTCCATGTAAAATAATAGTGTATCTGCGAGTACTATCTGCGGATTTCAGAAGGATTTAATGGTGGCATACAATTGACATTAAGAATGTATACGGGCCAGTTTTATGCTCTCGATACAGAACAAACCGACGAATATCGCTGGATTAAACAAGATATACGTCGTCCCAACAAATAAACAAGTATTTCCCGAAAAAAATTTATAAGGAAAATGTATAATTTTTGAGGTGATATTCGAAAAATTCCCAATGATTATCTAGAAATGGTTGTGGCCAATTAAGGCGGCCTTCTGGACCTTCTCCACAAATAATCCAGATATTTATTCACATTTAAAAACGAAAGAGAAATAAGTAGAAGAAGACGACAAACGACAAAGTAAAAGGTGAAGACAGTTAATGGAATGGAGCGCATTCAACATTGTCTCAGAACCGTCTCACAAATCAGTCGAACTGCCCATTAGGATGCCTGATATCGTGATAGATTATCACAGTCCATGCTATATGTAAATCTCGCCAATGTATTGATGTATCTGTCGCAATACGTCTCACAGAATTTGTCATTGAAACACATTTCTAGAAAGATAAATAGATATTTTTCGAATCAAAAATACTTAATAATAATAATAAATTGGATAATAAAAAATACGAAATTTTATCGAATAAATCGGCAACAATCAAATAGTATGTACGAACACTAACACAAATTCAACTATAGGTACACACACATACACACACACACACACACAGACATACATACACACAACATAATGTTGGGTACTAAATCACGTCTAGATATTTATGTCGACATGCTTGTCTCTGCCTTTAAAACTATAGCGTTGAAATCCGTATTCACCTAATGCATAATTATGCAATTCATGTACTGCCACATAAGTCTGTCGTGAATAGGTAATTATCGAATACTATTGGACAACTAATAAATCTTTATAGAATCCTCCTAATCGAAGGACATTGTAGTTAATCGCAATACTATATACAAGTTGAGAGAAATTCCATTTAATATAAAATAAAATAAAATACTTGACCTGAAATAAGAATGGAATCTATACGCAGAATAGCAGCATATTTTATAGTTGAACAAATTCAACTTGGATATGGTGCGAATTTTAATTACGTCAATTGCAATCTTATATTATAAATAAATAGCCTAAATTCTAGTTTATTTTGGATCAATCAGATGCGATTAAGTCCATTTTAATATAAACGATTCGATGTGTGAACTGATGGAAAAATAAATTTCTGTCGAAATTCTGCATCACTATTTTGTTTGGTACACACAAAAAGAGAACGAATTCTCAAAAATAACGAACATGTATAATAAACATTGAAATATTGAGTGTTAATGACGGAATATTCACTTGGTACTATAAATCAATGTGTTAATGTCTATGATCGTAATCGTTTCAAAAGGAGTGTTTTATATCTGTATGGGAATAAAATAATAATAATAATAATAAAGAAATAAAAATTTTATACGAAATATAACCAACTAATTATATGAAATCAATCTGTCAATGATGCTGGAACTAAATAAAAATAAATAATCGGATTTGAATCATTGTTAATATCAGGTGTGATCATTATTGTAAAAATAGAATGTGATTTTATTTATTTTAATTAGAATCAAAATTTATAAAGAAAGAATAATAAATAGATTGCTGGAATTTAGAAAATTACCAGAAATCAACAATTTTTGTGGAATTACAATTATCGGCGATTGTTTCGAAGTAATTTCTATTTTCTTTGTTCTACTATATACCTATATATGTTTTCGCAATGGAAATTTATTCAAAACATATTTTACTTTGGTGAAAATCAAAGTTTCCAAAATTAAAATATCATGTTGAAATTCAAGACTCAATATCTATTGAAAAACTGCTTTTCTTCCACAATACAACATACTTATTGTGGAATTTTAGCTCTTCTGATTTAACAAATATAAGGAATAAATCATCCCTTATATCTCCAAACGTTTGGCACTGATTAGATCTCAGTGATTCTAGCTTATGTTATCAAGATAAAAGTTTAAGAGATGATCCCTCAAAATTTTGTTTTATCGTAGCGTTGAAGAAATGAGCTCCTGTGATAATTCAATTTTTTATGTTAAAAATGAATTGGATCAATTTTCAGCAATTTTTCCATCTCTAAACTTAGATTTTCAGCAACTAGAATGTAATACAACTAAGTATATAATTTGGAAAGCTTTTTTCTATTAAGTATATTATTTATATCAATAAAAAAGGTTCATCATAACGATTGAACAATAAAACAAACGATAAAATGTAATTATTTTAAAATGTTGTTAATAACATTGAAATCTTTCTATTCACAAAATACATGCATAAATTCATATTATAGGTATGTATGTATAGTTAAAATAGAATATATTATTATATCCATGTATAAACACATACATGCATAAATATATAGGTATATGTATACGTATAGGCCAGAGCGTATCTTCTTCGCCTACCGTAATTTCTGATAAGGCAACATTTTTCAAATAACCGAAACGGGTTCTCGAACACGGATCTCCATTGGCGAGGACTGAGATATTTATGATTACATTTGTAGCCGTTCACTTGTTTCACTATGTGAGGAGAATCGAGAATGTGGTATTGTCAGTCAGATTTGCTAAAAGACGAATCCAAGAACAACAGAAGAAAAGAGCGGAATTAAAATAAGAAAACAAACTAATAATAGTAATAATAATAATAATAATAATAATTGTGAAAATTGATGAATATTTTCAATATACATAGGTATATTTTAATAAGTGATAGGCATTAAAAAATTCCACTTTACACGTAGATAATATTCGAATAGCAACCAAAAAAAAAAAATTAAAATAAAAAAAAAATAGAGAATATTATTGACCAATTTCCAAATACCGATCCTTTAATCAACATTGAGAATTTGTTATTATAGGCTATCAAAAAAATGACCTGGCATTTTCTACTCTCTCAATTATTATTAAAGAAAAAGTTGAACAAAATAATTAAGTTTTAATAGTTGTGATAGTAGAACAACGAAATTTTTGGCACATATTGAAATACACCAGTTTCTGGGAGGGCTACAACACTACTACTACTAAAACAAGTCATGTATATCTTTCTACATATGTATATCTATATTGTATATAAAGGCAATGAGCCTCAGGGGCGGCATGTTGATTATAGGCCAACTGATAGCTTCATTATCTCGCCATTTTCAGTTACTGTAAATCTGCGATTCTTCCACATGCAACATTTTGAAAAACAACAACAATAAAAAAAAAAAACAACAAACAAAACAAAACAAAAATACAAATCGTTTATAAAAACTTTGAAAAAATATTCAAAACACACATATTTTTTGGAAGATTTGTTAATTAACTCAAACTGACCGCAATGTCAGATTTTTAAAAATAATACCCTTATATTATGCGGTATCCCACACCCATTCTCCGCCTCTATTCCAACACTTTACATTATTTATAAACCTCGCTTCTGTCTCTCATATAAATTAAATAATAAAAAATCGTGTCTGAGCGCTTTTTCGCCTCAGAAAGAAAATAAATAAAAATAATAAGATGATTTTCTTAATAATCACCTTAGCCTTGATTGATATAATTAAGAAATCAAGCAAACGTCAGATATTATTAATTGCTCAATTCAATTTCACGACATGTACAAAGTAATTACCACTGTCATAACGACCTTGTTATAATTCTTTCATTTTATTTCTAGAAAGACATACAAACTAATTAAACGATGATCGACACTGTCAAAGTCCAATTATAAATGCGAATCATTCCGATCAAAATCGATAAACATCATTGAAAATTTTGTTGTACACAAAAATTTCATAGTGTAAGTAAGAATTTATTTACAATAAATGCTAGTCTTGCTCTGGTCATCTTTGTTGTTGTTGTTGTTGTTGTTGTTGTTGTTGTTGTGTATTAAAAAGCCAAAGGCGCTTTTAAAAAACCTAATTTACGGTTTCTGCGTGTGAGGTCCGGAATTTTAGATGATGCGACGACGATGGTCTCTTCGCCTTCAGCATCATTATTTTATATATCGAAAAAATTAAAGAAATCAACAATCATATTTCGAAAATTCCAAATTTTTCTATCGAAATCGAATTTTTGAAATTCTCTTCAAATTATAACTTGATAAAATATGTAGAAATATTCTGTTGTTGAATAGGTATAGAAATAAAACAAAAAGGACGAAATAACTCTAATTGAAGGGAGCTTAAAGCTCGATCTCATAATAACGCAAAAACCACCTGTGTGTATTACTGGTTGCCGGCCTATGATGTCATTGTTTTTTTCGCGTTATTATCGTAAACATTATTATAATCGAAACTGTATGTATATTCTCGTGACTGACTGCTAGTTCTTCCATTCAATAAAAATAATGTGATAATTTACGAGGTACAATTGAAAATGTATTGTGGAAAAATCGTAAAAAAATAGGTATTCAGGTAGGTGTGTAGGAAATTATTAACGTGTCGTGTATATAAGTCAAGGCCAACTCAATTTCAATTGTTTTACGTCGAGACAATTAATAAAGGAGCGAAATTCAATTTTATTATAAACTATTTCCATATTATTTCTGTTATCTAATATCTTTATTATTTCTAATAGAAAATTTTATTATATTTGCACTTTTGTTGATAACAATTGCATCATTTCCACTCCATTATCGTTATCATTGTTATCAATTATTGCAGGTGATAAACGGAAGATTTATTGAGAAATTGTTCCATTTTCAATAACAATTTATTCATTACTGATGACATTATTAGAAAGAAATAAAACTGGAAGTGTAAAAATTTGAGTCGATTGTTTAATTTAATTCGGACATGCGCAGTATTTGAAATCTGTAATTTGGATTCATTTCAAAATTCAGTAAGTTTCTTTTTGAAATAACTATTAAAATGTTACAAATTCTATAAAAACAATAATAATAATAATCGTAATAAAAGCCGAGTGATTATTAGTAAAACAAATAAAATAAGTTTTCGAAAATTTTTAATGGCTTATTATGTAAATATTTTGAAACTTTTTGATGTACTTACAAATAATAAAATCGATAATATAATTGGGAAATACTTTGCCTATTTGTAAATATTGATAGGAAATAAAAAAAACGAATAAATGAACATTTACGTCATTTCAACTAAAATTTTTTACGTATAAAAATTGGAAAAATTCAGGGTTCCAAATTGTGTCTAATTTAATAAAAATAATTTAGAAATAGAGAGATCGAAATTGAGTCTGGAGGGGATCTTTGAATATTCACAACGACCCTTCATTCATTTCGAGGGTGCATAATTTTAGGACTCGACATACCTATAGCTATAAATATGATTTTGGAATAAATACTTCTTTAATAGAAACTAACTAATTTTAGGGACATGTGACATATGTCAATATTATTATAAACCAAAATTTTGTCTCAATTATTAGGTCTATACATAACGATAAAAGTAGTAATCTTACAATTTTAACCCTCATTTTTTTGTCCAACACCTGCCCTTTACGAAAGGTTCCTTTATCTTTATGACAAAAATTATTAAAATTGAAGGAAGTAGAAAGTTGAGATAGGACTTTGGTAAGACTAATGTTATCGGCCTCTCACTCCATATTTTTGACTATCCTTAATTTTATAGGATGTCTCATATAGTACAATACTTATGTATTTGTACAATATTGTGACTTTTAAGAGTAATATAATAATAATATGAGTAATAAGAAGTAGTATTTTTGCTGAAGAAACTTGAAATTCTAATTTGTTGTCTAAATAATTTTTGAATTCTTCTATTTCAGACAATAACTACAAAATTTCCACTACAATCATCAAATATGACTTCACAAGTATCATCATCATCATCATCATCATGGATCTTTATCAAAGCCAATTGGTTGAAACGTGTAATTTTCGGTGCAATTCTCCTATTAGGATTTTATTTATGTATTTTGATGGGACCAATTGTAATAATGTTAACAGCATTATTAATACAATTATTATGTTTCAATGAAGTAATAACAATCGGTTATAATTATAATAAATTACCGAATTTATTATATTTCCGTTCATTATGTTGGTATTTCGTTATATTAGCGAATTATTTTTTATGCGGTGAATTAATTGCACCACATTTCCAATTTTATATTGAAAAATATTCAATATTGAAATTAACAATCGATTATCACCGATTCATATCATTTCTTTTATATTTAATCGGTTTATTATGGTTCGTTTTGAGTTTAGTTAAAAAGCACGATTATAAACAATTCCGTTTATTAGGCTGGACGCATACGTTATTATTAATGTTTGTACTACAATCTTATATGATAATACGTAACATTTTCCAAGGTTTAATTTGGTTGATTTTACCAGTTTCATTGGTGATACTAAACGATATTTGGGCGTATATTTTCGGCCGTTTATTCGGACGCACCCCTCTAATCAAACTATCCCCGAAAAAAACATGGGAAGGCTTTATTGGAGGCTTAATCGGTACATTATTGTCCGGTTTTTTCTTATCGAATTTCATGTGTAAATTCCCCTATTTAACATGCCCAATTGAATATATCGAAACAACAACGGATGGTTTACAATTAAAATCGAATTGTACTGTAAATTATTTATTTATACCGAGAAATTATGATATTCTCCCTTTCATATCGATCGATTTGTATCAATTCGATTGGCATTTCTTAGCATTTGCCCTATTCGCAAGTATTATCGCGCCGTTTGGAGGGTTTTTCGCCTCCGGATTCAAACGTGCGACTAAAGTTAAAGATTTTGGGTATGTTATCCCAGGACATGGGGGAATTATCGATCGATTCGATTGTCAATATCTAACAGCAACATTTGTTAATGTTTATATTTTTACATTTGTTCGAAATACGAGCGTCGATTGGATTTTCAGGAAAATTTTATATCTTGAAGAAATCGAACAAGTTCAGTTCTATCATTTGTTGAAGAATAATTTGAAAAGTGCAGGATTTTTGGAATAAATCTTATGTTATTGTTATTTGAATAATTAGACTGATTTTTGTAAATTTCAAACGATTTTGTAATAAATTTTGTTATAATTTAGAACAATTGTTTGAATAATTTTGTAAAATATTTATAAAATATTCGAAGAATCTTTAGCGATTTATTGATGAAAATTTGGAAACATTCTTCGGCGAATTAATTCAACATTATTAAATTCCATCAACTACCCTGTTTATATAATAGTTAATGGAAGTGGGAGATCTCAAATCGCCGCGCTGAATAAATTTTACATGTTCATGTTATAAAAATCAGTAAAAAATACGCAGTTTTTCTTATTATCAGTATTGGAAAACTATATACCTACTATATCGTTGGGTCAAGATTCTTATAGTTTTTTTGACGTTGGGATTAGAATTCGATATCGATCGATCATCGTCAAGTTTGTTATGACTGGTTGAAATGGTGATTTGTCGGCGTTTATCAACGATCCATCTTCTAGTTTTGATATGGAAATTTCGATTTGGTGAAAATTGAGCTATCAACGTGGTGGGTTTATGTTGAGAAAAGGCCAACAATGGGGCGTTATAAAAATACGAAAAATTCCGAATCTATTTGTGAGTTATAAACCATGAATATTGGGTTTAGGACAGGACATATTAGACATGGTAGTGATTTTTTATACAATACAAAAACATACAGTATCGGGAGTCAGTTCTTTCTCCACTCATTTCATATACAGACTCGAAAATCTGTATCCATTGTTAGGCTTCAAGACCTCACACACAATACAATTTCATTAGAGGTGAACTGTTGAATTTCGCAACGGTCCAATGGATGTTCGAGCTTTACAATTTCAACTAATTGTTGAAGAATTCTACATGTTTCATTCCAATACTTTTACAATTATTTTTGTTCTTTTCTTATTTTCCTTTATTCCTTTTATCATCATATTGAATAGTTTATGTTTGAGTTCATTTCTTGTCATTAATCAGTTGAAAATAATAATAATAATAATAATAATAATAATAATAATAATGATGGAATGCAATGGAAACTTTCTTAAAACAATTCATCGAGCGATATTTAATTCGGTATATCGAACCAGTGTTGATGTTGAAGAATGCAAAATGCTCGATTTAATCTGTCTTGTTATTCACGCTATTCGCTCTTGATGACGGTTAATTAGCAAAACTTGAAGACATTTCTCAATCGCCGCACAATATATCAAGAAGAAGCTTAATGCCGGCGATCACGTTGACAGAAATTTCACAAAAACATACGACTTTCCAGGAACCAATTAGACAATTTCTATACTAATAACAGCTGCAATTTCCAATAATAAATAAATAAATAAATAGGTAGTGTTTATTGTTTTGTTTTTATTATCCCGATTATTTAATTAAAAGGCTTTATTATTATAAATTGGATGAGATATCGGGTCTTGATGTTGTAGAGGCGGGCGAAACAACCGGGTCAAGGCGGGGCCTTAACACCTACAACCTCCCAACAAGCTAGAAAAGATTGAAGACAACCAGTCGAGTTGATTGATCCGTTTTTGCTGCCAAAATATGATATGCCCTTGGGCTGGTTTCGAGGTGTCCACAGCCAATCGGCCCAACTTCCATCTCCCCATCAATATCGAACATCATCTCTTTATAAAATTCCATTTAGACCGACCTTTATCCTCAATAAATCTCTATCATTATATTTTATAAGGGCTCTCTGTTCATATATGTACTTGTCTTCCAACAAGGACCGTTCCAAGGCTCACACTCTACAAACAGACAGGACAAGTGTGATAAGTAGCTTTAGTGCAACATGTTCTTCTTTCAGGCTATTCATATGTGAATGTGTGTGTGTATATATGTGCAAATATAAAGTACCTATATGAAAGTGTTGTCGGGCCGTATAATCAATGGAGGTAGTAATTAGACGAATCCCCCACTCGCTTTGTCGGTATATGCCAGGAGGTACCTTCTCGCGCCCCTCTCTCTAGAACCGCCGCCACCACCACCCCACAAGTTTTATTTGATGCGCGAGTATTCCTCCACCCCATTCTCTACAAACTTTAACTACACTACATCTTCATTCTGACACTGATTACTCTTCCGGCTAAACAGCTAGATTTTCGGAAAAATTCCATCGACAAAAAAACAACAACAAAATTAAGGGTGCAATGATCGATAAAACTAGTGACGATAATAATAATAATAATAATAATAAAAAATATATTGCAAAAAGTGGGGAATTTATAGGGTGATTTGTACGGATAATTCTCAGTTTAGCAGCTTAGAATGCTGGAAGGATGCAGGTCCAACCCTTACCGGCTGTGCTGGCAGT
This sequence comes from Stenodera caucasica, assembly GCA_037414795.1. NCBI lineage: Eukaryota > Metazoa > Arthropoda > Insecta > Coleoptera > Meloidae > Stenodera > Stenodera caucasica. The sequence continues at coordinate 135,653 of JAZBGZ010000038.1, forward strand.
ACTCACG
>JAZBGZ010000039.1:12091-90921 GCA_037414795.1 Stenodera caucasica
ATATATTATAAATCTATAACTATAGATTATTATCATTATTATATAATAACATCGATCTAATACCAACACAACACAACTAATATTAACAATAGTAAAAACTATTAATTTAAAATTTCCCGCTATGTCACCAATAGATGGCGCAATATTTTGTAGAAATAGCGCCATCTAAGGGTGACTATAACAATTTTAAAATAGCGGCAAATATAAAAACTTAATTGGAATATAAATAACTTCAATATAATTCCAACAAATAAGAAATTTTCTCTTCGTTATTATTATTAGTCTTACAAAAAATGAGAAATAGCGCATAGAGCTGTGAGTATTTTTTTATTTTCGTTTGGAAAATTTCAAAAAAATCATGATATCTGTACATTTTGGGATAATGATAACAAATGACGCGATTTATTATGGCAATTGAAAAAATCAACAATTACATTTTTTCAAAGATTGATTAAATTTCAAGAAGAATGGTTAATGATTTGATTAAATCTACATAGTACGATACAGATATAGTTATATAAATTTGAACAGTCGAAATCAGTTTTCGTCTAGTCAATAACAACACCAAAAAGTAAACCAATGCTTTGATCGAGAAATAAAAACATGCAATAGTTTTATATGTTAATTTTTGAGCTTCAGCTTCAGGTATATCTAGATGATTTTCCGTTTATGTTATTATGGTTATAGTTTTGTTCTTTGTGAACTAGAAGCGTTCAGGTTCTTGTGAAGCATTAATATCCGAGACTTTAGCGCTAGATAGCGCATTGTCCTACAATCGTTCAGTAACACAAACTTTACCATTATTATTGTTATTGTGAAGATTTTGACTGCGTACAGCATATGAGACAAGTATACCAAGAGCCACCAAAACCATACCAAGGGCATTGATTATAATGCCTTCTTCTTGCCAGTCGGAATAAGTATTCCTGTAATTGTTAGTTTAAAATATTATTGAAATTTTTTATAATTGAAGCAAATCGTGGAAAATTAGTGAATATTATAAGCATGCAACATGCGACATTGTACAACATTTATCGAGAATACGGTTTATAAATCGCCTGAACGTATCAAAATATGCGCCCTATAACGGAACTCTTCTCGTTGTAAAATATAAACAGTCACAATAGCAAGTGCAACCAAAACTATGCCTATGGTGTTGATTATTATCCCTTCTTCAGGCAACGAACTATATCTTATCCTGGACAAAAACAAAACAAAACAGAAAAATAACAAGACAACATTCACAATATAATTCAGCCGTGCATTATCTAAATAATTAGACAAGAAAATCTATACTTACTCTAATGTAAACCAAACTTTCTCCATTAGACCGGTAAGACAAGTGGCTATAGCCAGCATGAATGTTGTCAAGCCGAATGAAGCATGGATCGGCACAAGAGCAGCCCGGAAACCAGCTGTAGCACCTTCACAACACAAAAGTACCAGGAAACTGAAGAAACCAATAACGTACTGAAAAGCAAAACGAATTTGAATCCAGAACCAGGAATAATCGAAATTGTTTTATAATTATTTTTTTTTTGTGGTCTTGTTGGAATTTTCTTCCGACAATATTGCATAATTGCGGATCAACAGTCCGAATTGACACCGTGTTTAATTTGAAAATGGTTGATTATTATATTATTGCGCCTACGACAATTGACAACAATTTGTCCAATTGTTATTATTATATTTGTTTAGGTAGTTTTGCCTTGGACGCATATTTTCGAAAATCAACTCTACACATACATTTTTCGAAAAAATTCCCAACAATTGTCATATTAATCAATAATTATAACAGTTGGTCGGGACAGTGACTTGCCTTGAAATAACAGCATTTTTCTATTGTTTTATCTTGGGATAGTTATAAAATCGGATAAATCGAATTAACACCACTCCTTTATACTTACTTGAATTGCAAATAGGCCCATTGTAACTAGACCAATCCAGCTGTGTAATGAATAGAAATTCGGAATTGGCGGTTGGCTCAAATTATGAAAATCCAAAACGGCCAAAAATCCAATTGCCACACATGGTATAGCCAATGAATGGAATACAGTATGGAGTAATTTCACATAAATTCGTCGACAACAGCGGCATATCCTGTACAAAAGTACGGCTAAAATTCCCCATAACAAACAGAAAAATTACCATAAATAAGACTGGTGAAAATAAAAAAATTCTTACAAAATCCACTGAATGTGATAAATCCAGCTACCATCAAAACAGGATGGAAATTGAACTGTTTGCGGGGATCATCGCGCCATGCGAAGCCACCCTGATATTGTATGGTCCAAAATAGGGTTAATGCCAATGAGCCTAATAGTAAAATGCTGGCCAAAACCACCACCAATGTGTATTCCAACCAGCTGCCACAACCCCATTCGTTGTCTTCTTCATAGTGTCGATGTCTGCAAAACAAAAATTGCACATAACAGCAAAGGGTGCCGATTTCTTGCACTTGCAACCAATCAAGTGATAGCGTTTAGATTAGTTTTTGTGGAAAATTCTAGATGGCGACCGATTTGCTCTTAACACGGTCATAGAAAATATCAATATTCAATTGAACAACTGCTATTCGCTTTTGAATTAATTTCAAAAAGAAAAACTTTATATTTTAGTAAAAGTCGCTTTCCTTTTTATCACAACTGTTACTTTTAAACAAGTGAAAGATAAACTAATAATCCCGATTCTCTAATTATCGATGTTATTAAAGAAACGAAGAACAATAGTTTGGATATTATTGCTTTTTTATGAAAATATAAATAATTTTATCCAGTTTTCACTTCGTCATGCTACAAATTTATTTATTGGTTGGATGATTCCCGATATTAAAGCTTTCTCTTTGATATAATCAAATTTATAAAAATCAAATAATTCATCATCGTTTATATTATCCAGTGATTCAACAATGTTGTATATTTTTCTATTTAATCAAGCATGACTCGAATAATGAAACAATAAGCTTTGAGACTTTTGTAAATAATTAATTTTATTTATACAAAAATTTATGCGATTATTTGTTTGAATTTTAATGATAAAATCAAGAAAATTATAGTTATGCATGATTGCATTTGACACAAATATCTAGGATCCTGACCTTACTCTCCAAATCTAATTCTAGCAAAGTCCTATAAATATAATTTTATCGTATACCAAAGTCTACGTGAGAAATTCGGAGACAGTTATTTTGAGAGAATCGATCCTTGAATTGATCTCGAACCAACCGCTTCTTTCTCAATTGGAAAATATTTGATATCAAGTTATTTATGCGGTAAATCGATTCCTTGTTTTTTTATTGATAGAAATCCAATAAATTAAACAGGAAGACCATAAAATCAGTCAAGTGTTAAAGACAAAAGAGGGCAGAAATCTTCAATAAGAAAAATTGATCTTCACTAAGAGCAGCAACAACAATCTTTCTCAAGTCAAGTCATCATCATTATAATCATCATCAAGTCGGTCAATGAACTGAAATTTGTGGAAGAAACAAAAGTCTTACACAATAACTTTAAACTCTATATAGAAATTGTGTTGTCAATTGTTGTTAATAATAGCAACAATTATTTAACAATAATGGTCAATTTATGATAATTTAACACTTTATTATGATAAAATAAAAAACACCTACTCGTCATTCGAATTGATAGATAAATCAAAGACTGAATGAATTCATGGGAATGTAACAAGATAAAGAGATTTGGGCCATTCTGTAATTTATTGATAAAATTCGTTAAATGTTAAAGGTACTTTCACGTAATCTTACAAGAGAATGTTGTAAATTTTCAACTATTTTGTATAAATAGAGTTGTAGCACTTTCTATAATTTGTTTAAAATAATAACATTGTTATAGGAAATAAATTATTTATATTTTGATAAATGACAGATAACTAATTTCAAATTCCCTCTACATCTAGGAACTTTTTTTGTTATTAGCTGTCAAAAATCAGACTAAGGAGAAATCGAATATCACCAGTTTTCAAGATTAACAGAAACAAATTTTCTTCGATAATTTCAAGTATATTGTTCCCAAATTCGTTTTGTAATACGAGATGGAGAAAAATATTAGCCATTAAGAAATAGAATAATAAAAGTATTGTTCAGAGTTCACTCGTATATTTGGTATGGTAATCATTAAAAAAATATTAATGGCCACAATACTGGTTTACCTAGTTTCATTTACAAATATTTATATTTTCCTCGATAGTAAATTCACTTTTTTCTGCGTGGTTTTGTAAATAATCCGTGGGTTATATTGTGAAATCAAAACCTGTTTGAGAAATAGTCATTTTTTGGTAATTTCCAATTATAATTGGAAAATAATGACAATAATTGGAAACGTTAAAAGTGAATTTTTTATGAATCAACAAAAATTACTTCTAAATATTATTTAATAGAAGTTTAATATACAATTCAATGTTATTCATAGTGAAATTTAGAAATCCAAGAACAATTGTAATTTAATGGAGCAAATTGGGAAGACTTTCCTCATCTAATTCGCCACTTTCTCTCAATTCGAGTCGTAAAATCCCATTTCATCCGACAAACTACATAGTAGAAATAAGTTTGAATTTTCAACCACAATTATCATCACCTTGGATGATAATTATCAATTAAGAATTCAAAATGACCAATTTATAGAAAATAAAAATGTTTTTATTTCGTTTACGATTGTCATTTTTTCTGTTTAACTCTCAAGAATCTTATAATTGAAGAATTAATTCGTCCATTTAAGGTCATTGCTAGCGGCTTTTACAACAGAAAATTTCGTCAAGTTAACTGTAGAGGCAATTTAGTGCCTCATTATATTTTCATTTAAAAAAAATTTAAAAAATATCTCAAAAATGCAAGAATCTCCCCACATATTTTCGCGAAAATAGTTTTTTTTTTATGTTAGATATGCAGAAATTTAAGTCTTATAAATGTAAATTTAATATTTATAGCGAATGGTAACATTTTACAATTATATTTAATTAATTTTGTCTCATTTAATTGAAGCATTTAGTCATATCCTGTTTTGTTATTACGCTATTTATTATTATTATTATTATAATGTTAAACTTTTTAAATAACTATACCTATTTTAACATAATCAAAATAACAAAAATTAACAACAATTTCTATCAATTTAGAAATAACAACAAGTTTAACCAGGAAAAGTTGATAAAAAATAACTCCTATAAATGTAAGGAGGGCATTCCATATCAAAAAAACGACCTTTCTCTTGTTTTCTAAAATTTGTCCTTTTATTTTTATTTGCGAAATAGAAACATTGAAGAACAACACGTATTAGTGTACATTTTTATGATAATCATACTATAATTCTATGAAAAATTGAAATTCAAATATTTGCACTACAAAAAAGCAAACATGATAGAGAACAATATTTTTATCAAAGAATTCAGATGATTTACGTCTCATAAACAATAAGTTTATTATTAATATAGTGTAATTATAAACCATATCATAATTTTCATAGTCAAGGTCTCTGGATTGTGACTTATAATTATTTATAAACTTACACGATTTCCCCCTTCTATTATTCTTATTTATTTTTTTCTAGTTGCATGACAACAATAATTCTTCAACATCATCTCTAATTTTAATGAATTATTAAATTTCACGAAAATTGCAATAAGTAGAGCGTGCAGAAAATTGCATCTGCTGTTACGTTTAATCGAATCAATTAAAGCCAAGTCAGCCAAAATCAACACGATTTACTATAACAAAACATCGATTCAATCAAATTTCAATGTAATTATCATTGAAAATTCACCATTTCCAGATAATAATCGATTCGATTGGGTAATCAAATATTTATTTATTTAAATACTAAATAAAGAGATGCTGCTGAAATACCGTAATCGAAAAAATACAGGTGCCAACGAACTATGTTTGTATACAAAACGTTGTGTTTTCTTTTTCTACAAAACCTCTTGTTTGACCTACTGAAGATTCACACAGAATTTATAAAGACAAACATACCGGCTGTCCCCTCTCAGGCAATTACCACAAACAAAAAAAATCGTTTGATAAACTAATAATCGACGAACAAGACACAAAATTCTCCCAATTTATAACAAATTTATTCCAATTAAATAATTCTACCCTCATTGATGTCGGGAAAACCACCCAAATCGAGAAATTTTATTGAAGCCCGCATATAATTTGATTGTCCAATTTTTAGAAACGACAATCTTCATTTTATTCAACAAACAAGTTGTTAATTCCTTTGGCAAGGTTATTGTTAATTTCCTAATAATTAAAAGTCGAAAGGAGGAAATTCATTAATCTATAGATATAGTGAAGTAGGCAGTTACATGTTACATCATGTAACTTATTCTTATGATCTTATGATAGAATAATCAAATTTATTTCCATCAACTTAAGACCTACACACAATTTGGATTTAATTTGTGATTAACATTTATGATGATAGACACCCTAATTACATGTGACTCATTAATTTGAGTGAATGTGTCAATATGTTTTTTAGGGTGTAGATTGATGTGGTGATGATTATGTCCTTAATGATGATAATAAACAAGTCAAGGACGTTGGTTTTAATTAGGACAATCTACGAATAATTACAAAATTTGTTGTTTATTTAAAACGAATAAAATGGAATATTTAGGGGTCGTATTGTCGCATAACCGAGAATTACCCTATTTGAGTCTGGGAATTCTAGAAAATGTCGTTTCACACCACTCAAATTCTCTCTTTATTCCCTTCATAAACAACGGGACTAATTTTATTAATAATTTGGGTCATTCAATGAATTGGAGAATATTAATTTTGAAATTTGAACCCATTTAATGCAACATTTAAATAATATAGACTATGCTTTGTCATTTTATTCGAACGATATTAATTTACAGATGCAATATAAGACGTTGTCTTGTAATTAAATCGAATGAAACTGTTCCGAATCTGTACTCTTCCTAAACAAAAATCTAACAAGACAGATCGAATTTCGTCCATTTCTAGAAAGTTATTATAATAGACCGAGCTTGATTGAAACGACTTGACTTTGGTGATATCGCCAAACATCAATTGATCTTATTATTAAACTCCGATCAAGTACCTATCCGTCATCATATTCCGCTCTTTTGTGACTACTTAAGTCGCTCTCAAGACGAAACAATCAAAATGGATCATCGCATTATAGTTCAGTTATTCTCAACTTTGAGACCACGAAATAGGTGGACGCACATTTTGAGCCACCTTGTATTTTTGATTGCTGTTAATTTAGCTAATGCCTGATAATAATTTTTTTTTGTTGATATATTAACAACTATAAAATTTCGTAATTATTTACAGTAAAATAATGTACATAGAACGGTATATAATTTACACAACCTACTCTAGAAGAATGTAAATTTATACAAGGAAAACCAACTGAAAATTTATCCTTAGGATAAAATTTCCAAAACGTGCGTCTCTATCTACCAATGGTTCTAATTAAAATTGAGAAAAACAAAACAAAAGAAAACAAATCTTACGTGTGCATCTTATTCTTCGCCATGGCGTTACCCTGAATGTTGTCTCCAATTACCCCCAATTTATAAATGAATTTATTTTCTGGGTTTTTTTTCGATTCAAAAACAAAAAAATCCAACACTTTGTTTACATATATCCGAGTTATAATAAAATTAATATTCACTAAATGTAGCTAACGGGTAGTTTTAGTTGGAGGTTGTTGATTGCGCACAAGCAACACAATTTATTATTTATTTATAAATAAAAAAAAAAATCCGTACGCAGCACAGAACGTATTAAAGACAACTGAAAAGTTGAATTGGGCGAGTTGTAGAGCTACAGGATGGTATTTGAAGGCGAGAAAGAGAGAGCGAGTGAGAAAAATAGAGGAGGGATATAGAGAAACTTAATTATAAAATTTGTAGTCCTTTTTTCAGTTTCATTATAAAAAACAGGAGAAGATAAAAAAGAAAAAAAACTGAAAACTCTCACAACTATATAGGATGTGAATATCCATCGAGACTAGATCATTCTTTATTAATTTTATACAAACGACCTCTATCAGTGAATGTCCTTTATTATTCATATAATCCTGAATTATTGAAATTCCATAAACTTTAAAAATTCCAATTAACTTTTAACTCAACTATTATGAATATAGATAGGTATTATGTTGATAATAATAATAATAATAATGATAAATTAGTAGGGTGATTTTGAATAGGTTAATGTTGGAATTCTTTTTAAATAGTGAATGGCAACAGTAGCGTGGGATATAGTAGGATGTAGTCAATAGAACGGATCAGGACAATGAGGAAGAACAATCAGCTAACTTTTATATATGCTAATTGAACAAGTCTAGATGGAATACGATCTATATAAATTGTATACTATATAAATCCATGGTCAAATAGAGGACTATTTATTGAATAAGTTAATAGAATTCGACCATTATTCAATATATTTATCAGGATAATAAACAATCATAATAATAACTGAATTTAATTGAATAACAGAAAAATTTCATAAACAAAACCTTTTACATATCACCTGCGAGTTAGGCAACACATTATACAAGAACTATTACTAATAATATAACAAGTCACAAACGACTTGACATTCTAAACAATATAGGTTATCACTAAGGGCCGGACTTATGAATGATTCATAAAATACTCGACATAAACATTTACCAGTGGTGTAATGTTATGATGTATACATATTTTGGATAATTATTTCTCCTATTTATTGTTAGAATATTAGCTAATATTCGTAAAAGTTGCCATCTAGAGTTTCTCTACGGAATCACTCTAACTACTCCACTATGAGTATAATCAAGAAACGAGTTCAACTATACTGATATTAACCTGTTGATATTTAACTCTCAACAAAAGGTATCCTAGTAACAAGGAAATAAAACAACTATTGGAAATATCATTAATATAAAAATAGCCATCAGTGTAATTATCTAATGCCCTAGTTGATAATTTCTGACATAATGACAAAACTATTGCGTGCGATTTTGATTGATCTATCAATTAATGTGTCAAAAAATAAATAACATGTTATTCTATTGTTACCCAAATCTATAGATAAAATCAGGACCGGATTCGATGTCATTGTAGCCGATTAAGCGCCATCTAGCTGATGTAACAAGTAACAATCGAATCTTTCAAATATTCAACTATTAGTTCATAAATTGTAACAAAAAATATTCGAAAAATGTTTGTTACAAATATTACGTCATACGTGAATTATGTTTAGACTGTACATACATATTGTACAGATATCTATTGCAGTAATAACAATTTTGCAAAGAAACAGCTCAACAACTCCCACATGGCCTAATGTGAAATTATTACAAAACCAATCGAATATGATTTGACGATTTAACGGACTAATTTGTGGAAATATTGGAAAAACTTACGCTTCTTGTTCTTTTTCCTTTTCTTTGGCCTTATCATCTAGTACATTAACAGTGGTAGGAGGCGGTGGTAGATCATCCATTGGTACAGTTTCTTCTGGTGGTGTTGGTGGTGTTTTATCAAATTCAGCTATTGGCGCCATATCTGGCATTGGTGATACCGAATTATTATCCATAAATATTTTTTTTGTGTTGTTAAAAAAATAAAAAACAATGTTATTTTCGTCTGATTAATTATATATTTTTAATGTACACCGGACACTTATAAAATGAGATCGTCAAGTTTCCATTTCATTAATTACAAACCTCAATCACATAAAACACTAATTACGCACATTAATAAATTTTATTGTTGTTTTTTTTTTGTGTCTGTTATTATAAAAATTTCTTCTTCACTTGAATTATTCTGTAAAATAAAGAATTGAATTATTTAGTATTAAAACAGAGTGTCATTAAAATTTCCAATTGTATTTATAATATGGAATCGATAATAGTGAATGTTTTATGTTGTTGTTGTTGCATGGTTTTAAACTGCATTTTGTACGAACGACGGGAACAACACAAAACAGGTGAAAAGCCGGTCGTAAAAGTAAAAGCAACATTTAAATTCTATTGGTGAGAAATCAGAGCGAAATGAGAAATTTTTTCAAACACCATTTGAATTTAAAAAACGAATTGCAATTTTGAAATTAATTTAGAAATTCGGCACAAATAAGTGCTGTGGAAAATTGAAAGAAACAAAACAACCGAGTGACATGTGTGGTGTATTTTTAACGTGGTGCCACCCCTTTAGTAAACCGTTGAGTTACAATAACTTCCTGTCATTAAAATTGCACAAGAATAAAAAATTAATAATAAAGTAATCTTTATTAATAGATTTCATAATAGAAACGATAATGTACAGGAAATTACCTATAAAAATATTTGAAAATTAAACAATGTTATCTACAGTAAAGTCTATGTTAAAGTTGGCTTTTTATTATAAAAGTCGGTCTCATAAAATATTCAACACTAGTTTTAGAATTGTGAAAATCATCCCTAAACTTTTCATTTTTTTTTCATGGATTAAGATCGTGAAAACCACCAGATGCTAGTGATTAAAAATGTACAAGTCCCTTGTGGATCATTTCAAAACTGACAACATCTATCAAAACGCCAACACACAGATAACAAAAACCCTGGAAATAATTCAGAATACGAGATAGAAGAGAAATCATGTTATTTTCTTTCATATTAATAATTGATGTTTCAATTACTTCACAAGAGCGTGAAACTCAATTGAAACACCTGCAATTTCACTTTATACTCCATTATTTTGGATTTTTCCAGACATTTCAGCAATCACTAGACTATATTTTCGAACTAATCCTGACCTGGTGCTTTCAAATCAATTCGTCCATCAATGTTTCTCGATATTAGAAAAAATGAACCAAGCAATAATCATTTCTTGATTTATGGACTTTCAGGTCTCTCCCTAGTAGTCTATACCAGTGGTTCTTGAACTTTTTGAAAATAACCAAATTAGCCCCAAGTCTTAGTGAATCATTATAATTGAAGGGGTGAAAATTTGGCAAAGAATTAGCGGAATCTATTTATTTATTTTACATCAATAAGTAGATTCGGTTAGGAAAGTCGATCTTTTGTACGCCAATTTGGAGACCACTGTTCGAAAATTTATTTTTTTTCTGCTATAGAATTGTTTGAAAATTTGTTAACAATAATAAACAAATATTATATTATCAAATTAATAAATTCAATGCCAATGATCCCAGAGACAAATGAGAAATTTGAATCTGCAAATAGATTTTAACAAAAATAGAATTTGAAACATTACATACAAACACTCATATTGTATTATTTATATGAAAAACATAAATAGGTACCTACAAATAATAGTTGTGGATGTCTAGTAAAAATAATAAACAATCAACATTTCTAATCAGGTCAGTGTTTATTAATTAATGAGAGAACTGAGTAACAATTATCGACTAATAATTTGATTCTTGAATAATAAAATCCGTACTAATTAAATTGGGATTAGTAATTTAGCCACAAATGAACAATAAAAAATATCAAACTATAAATAGAATAATCGAATGAAAAATTTTTTCGTTGAATAGAATCAATTGAAAAAATGATCAGTAAACAGTGTTTAGTTGTGGAAAAAGCGGATTAATTATAAACGAGCTTTATCGACACAAATTATTATTGATTGAATTCCGAAATATCACAATATAAACTAAAAAAAAAAAAACTACTCAGTATAAATATAATGATAATAATAATAATAATAAAAATAGTAATAATAGAACTGGTAGGAAGTAGAATTATTTCCTCTAAGTACAAATTGAAATACAACTGGTAGCATTTTAATCCCAACAAAAATCAACAATTCCCGTTCGTAATCCCTTAATTTAGATCGCAAGATTATGTTTAAATCTAATTTTGGTTAGGTGTATAGTTTTCCCTTATGAGTGTCTACTTAAGGGCGTGGCACCTACCCGGGCGAAATCTACCCCTAAGCCCCCCGAATTCAACCAAAAAAAACACCAACTCTATCAATTAGAAGATTTATTGCATCTCTATTGTTTGATTGAGATTGCAAAAAATTTTTAAATTTTCGAGAATCGAAGATTTCCATTAGATAAATGTATAATTAGATACTTGGATAGGATAGTTAATTATTTTTAATTATTTAAAACGTTTAGATTTGGGCGGATTATCAATTTGATCCTGTTGTAATCGGAATTCTGTCCCGCTTCCAAGTCGATTCGAAGTACATCCAGGTTCGTTGCCCTAATACCCTTAATCTTTGACAATTGTAAAGGGTAGCCCGCCAAAATTTGCCAAATTCTCCCCGACACAAATCCGTATTTAAAGAGCAAGACAGAATATATTTTACGTATTTGAATTATTTTCCGTTGTTTTTTCGTCTAATTTTAGCACTTGGAATTTTTGGAACAATCACTCAAATATCGAATTATCAACAAAAAAAAATTGAATCGATCTAAGTTTTCCCGAAGCTTTCAAATGCCAGGAAGTCATCAACTTTTTGTTAAAGCGCTATTTCCTCTCTTTAAATTTAGATATTTGAAAAAATAGCGATAATATGAATGTAGTATTTATAGGAATTGCGGGAAATTTGGACTGTTCTCGAATTATTATTTTTATTATAAGGGTGAGGGTAGCTACGCAGCATCCTCAAACAAAGAGTTCTTGTCTTTAAATTTATCTCTTCTAAAATCACCCAATTTCTATAATCGAATTATACTTACATTGTTATGAGATATCAAAATGAAATATAATTCACATCACCCACAAATTATTAATACGTATTTAATTTATGTAAATTTCAACAATTACGAACACAATTTAAATTGTAGATAGGGTGGGGGTTGTTTAGATTTTTACCGCCAAACTTGTTCGAGATGTTAGCCATAGAAAACTGGAAGGGTGTGTGTATACAATTTTGACTCTCACAAATCGCTGCTTTCACGCAGTCGTACTATCTATTCCAGATTCGCTCTCAGGTTGCTATAGATACCATAGAGAACCATTCCTCCCTCTCATCCAGTATAATATCATTATCATTATTATCATTATCAAACAAAAACCATCAACACTAGGAGCTACTAGGTAAATATAATGAAAAAAATTCAACAGACTTCCAACTGTTTTAAAAATCAATAATAATTATAATCAATGAAATTGTAAATTATTTTTTATTTTCAATAAATTGAAACTAATTCTATATTTGAGAGATTCGGGGAGCGATGTTTAGTCGTCTTTCAGCAATTGTCATTGATAGCGCCTCTATCGGCGGCCATTTCGAACTAAACGATGAAAACAAAAATGGCCACCTGGGCATTCTCTGTCTGTTTAGGCGCAAAATTGGCGGTCTTCCTATCAGGCGAACAGAAGTTCGAGGAATTATTAGATTCGAATTTTCTTTCGTACAATTTACCAACTTTCAATACCGATTCACCTGTTCTATTATTATACTAGCCTGATAAATGGAACTCTTAACTGAGAACTTGATGCAGGAAGACATGAATTTGAAAAAATGACAATCGGAATTGAGGGATGATGTTAATTGATAAAAGGAATAAAAAAACAAGGAAAATCTTGTCAATAAATACACTTTAATATTCAAATAATTTTAATAATTAATATTATATAAAGTTGAAAATTTATGAATTCACCTGAATATAACTGCCAAAATCTGCCGGAATCTGGAGAGGTTAAGTTACTCAACTAATAGATAATCAATTTTATTCAATTGCAACAATTACTTAAAAAGAAACAACACATAATGGTTGATTTTTGGAAAGTTATCGAAATTTTGATAAAAAAAATTAAATTTTGATGAGTCTCATTACCCTTGTGACGGAAGCCATTTTCTTCAACTTATGATGTTTTTTTTTTATCAAAGCCTACTTTACTTCACTTCAACTTTATGCATTTTCATTTTAAAAGTTAAAAGCAGCCCCCATACCAAGTTGATTTATTACAATTTCTCATAATTCATAACTAAGAGGGCTTAACTCACAAGGCGACATAAAAGTAAAGAAGTATTACAGTTCAATATTCACGAACAGAAATTATTTGAATAATTATTCCAGATCTATATTTTTTTAGCAATATATTATTTATTAATTATTTTATAATTCAATTTATAAGACTCTAGATTGAATTATGATGCATTCATTCATCAAAATTCTCTAGAATTTGATTGTTGGCGGATTTATTGTTTCATTTGTTTGTTTTTTTTTTTAATGATTCAATAATAATGACTTGATGTTAATTTTAATTTTATTTCTCTTCTCCACCCCCACTGTAATTCAAAGAAATTTATGAATCAATTCGTTTCTTGTTATCCGCCCCCTACATAACAATTCCCCTTTATTTTTTCCCTCAATTTTTTTCAACACAATTTCCGTTTACAATCCGTGTTATTTTGCCACTAGTCAGTAGAGGAATTTAATGGAATTCGGCTGAAAAAACGATTTATATTCCCCCATCGCCCTTGTCTGTTTATGCAGTGGACATTGGCCATTGGTTGCAACAAGTTGGACAAAGATGGATATATTTGTCCAGTTGGTCAATGGTCAGTAAGGGAGGGAGGGGTATAAATAAAAAATAAATGAAAAAAACATTGAAGAAAAAGAGTCGTTCATGTGCGTACGTGTGCGTAAATACGGCGTCCCCGTCACGGTGCTTGTTGTCCCGACAACGTCGTCAAACGGACTTTCAAGACGCTCACTTGTAACAGGAGAACAGAAAAATGAAGCGGTCATCTGTAACAACCTTTAGAAAACGCCCGATTCTTTTACTTTGTCTATCACATTGATTTTCCCATATAACCACTTTTATCTATTGTAGTCTTATAGGACACTGTATTTTAAGTTGTTTCAATTCAACAATAGGTGGGGCTAAAGTATTTGTAAAATTTTTATTTTAAAAGAGATGATTGGTGTTTAATGAATTGTTGAATTATATTAATTGTTTATTATTTTTGTAGAGAATTAGTGATAATGTTCTTATCGTGGTTGATAAGAATGTTTCAATATTGAACTTTGAATGATTTAAATTTAGCGCGTATGCGTGTCGTGACAACCTTGATACTTTGCGCAATTAGGAAGTCGTCCATTTTCTTTTCAATCTAGCACCGGTTTGAAAGCACATGTGCTTCTTCATAAAAATTTCAATAAAAGACTGGTAATTATTATTACAATCTTGAAGAGATTAATCTTAACAATAATTTATGTGTTAGTGTTGAATTTTAGTGAGTTTATTCGAATATAGAAACTAGAACAAGTCACTATTAGAAGACACCACACAGAAAACTTGCAGAATGAATAAAGAAAAATTGGAAAAATTACAATCACAAGTACGAATTGGTGGTAAAGGTACACCACGACGTAAAAAGAAGGTTGTCCATTCAACACAAGCAACAGATGATAAAAAATTACAATCATCTTTAAAGAAATTATCAGTAAATACAATACCTGGCATTGAAGAAGTTAATATGATTAAGGACGATGGTACAGTTATACATTTCAATAATCCAAAAGCTCAAGCATCACTAGCTGCGAATACATTCGCAATAACTGGCCATGGTGAAAATAAACAAATAACAGAAATGTTACCAGGTATATTGAGTCAATTAGGGCCAGAAGGCTTAACACAATTGAAACGATTAGCCAGTACTGTTGCTAATACTGGTTTGGGTAAAATTGCACCAGAAGATGAAGAGGATGTACCAGATCTAGTTGAGAATTTTGATGAAGCATCGAAAGCTGAAGTTGCCAAAAAAGATGGTGATGGTGAAACCAATACTAAACCGAAAGAGAATTGAGGAGATCTTTGAGTAATGATGAGAACTTTTGTAGTTTTAAAACAGACAAATTACATTTAAAACAAAATCGGGCTTTGTTTTCATTGATCCTATTATTTTTTTCTTTTTTTTTTAGTATGCATTTCTAGGTTTGTTTTGGGATAATGAAATGCGATAATCAACTAATACCGAAATTTCATTTTGTTAATGTAAGAAAAATTGCAAATTTGTATAGAATATTTGTTAGGATTTACAAAAAATATTCTAATACAATTACTACGTATTTTTTAATCAATAAATCTCAAATTGCTGTTTTATGCAAGTTTTATTGTTCTTTGATTTCCCTGTTCAATGTCCATTACTTGTCGCAACTGATCTCTAACTTTGAACTTTCCTTTAATTTTTCCTCGATAGAAGACTCGTTTTATATTCAAGTAGTCTCATCGGAAACCAAAACTAAATGATACGAAAAGTTGTGAGATAACAATTTGACTCCCGTTTCATTATAAATACATTTTGATTAGTAACTTAATTTTTCATAATTATAAAGCCATGTTAAAAAAAATAATTGAGGTTATGTTGGTTGAACGAATTGCCATTGTTACAATTACATAATTTATTAATTAATCTACAAGACAAATTTACAATCTGGCCAACAAACTGAGTTACGACGATTTCGTTGAAGGGGGTCCTCTTATGGTAGCATTAAGACTACGTTCACAATTTGAATATGCCACACCTACACCAAATCCACCACCCATAAGAATTGGCCATCGTTTTCTTTTGAAGAATAATAAAGAAAATACCGAGCCCAACACAACTCCACCACCTGGAAAATTCCAACAAGAAACAATAAATGTAGATTAAACTTGCACTGTTTGAGGTTATGTTACGATGACATAATACCCCAAGATTTTTCATATTCAATTCTAATAGATTATTGAATAATTGATTAATTACCAAATTTGATCAAACCATCAGCCAAACATTGGTCCCACTTACGGCCGATTTCTTCTTCAATATAAATCGGTGCAGCCATTTTATGATTTTCAAAATAAAAGTCAAAAGGAAACTGTTTCAAATACACACAAACTTAAGATATTCAAATTGAAAAAGGATTTTTCTTAATTCGTCACTGATATTTTGAAATATTTTGTAGATTTTATTATTTAAGTACAGGAATTTAGTTGTGATTTATGTCGAGACGGTTTGAAAAGTCAATGATTTTTAGAAATTCTAGAGAAGTCATCTCAATTTGAAAATAGGGATTTTTTTCGAATATTGAACCAAATATTGTTCTGTGGATAATAGTATAGTTGCTTTTACATGAAAAATCAGTTTTTAACGGGTAAAATGTCGACAAAGTCAGCTAAATTTCAAATTTCGCGCACTTAACCTAATTTATCGAATAACAAATGATCCTTGGTTTCTCGTTTATGTTTGGTCAAATATTCCATGAATAAGTAAAATACAGTGACTCACAAATTAAAAGGTTCATTTGTATTTATTTTTATTCGTTTTTCATCAGATTGATAATAAATTGTAATGGGGCGACAATCAGCTAAATAAATTCAGCTCCTTTTCTCTAACAGTAATTGGTGGTTCTGCCAAATTAAGTTGTCGACACTGTTGAATCCAGTGGTCATTGTTGTTGTTAAACAATTACTCGTTTTTATATCAATTTTCACAATCAATTTGAGAAATAATCGACAAAAATGGCTTTGGCGATGCAAAGAAAAGCAAATGTAAGTAATTTGATTTAGAAAATTGTTGTAAATCGTTTGTAAAATTATGATTTGTTTTTTAGGTTAGGTTACCACCTGAAATCAACCGTATTTTATACGTTCGTAATTTACCATATAAAATAACAGCTGAAGAAATGTATGATATATTTGGTAAATATGGTGCAATTCGACAAATACGTGTTGGTAATACACCAGAGACTCGTGGTACAGCATTTGTTGTATATGAGGATATATTTGATGCTAAAAATGCATGTGATCATCTATCTGGTTTCAATGTTTGTAATCGTTATTTAGTTGTTTTATATTATCAAGCTAGTAAAGCATTCAAAAAGACTGATATTGAGAAAAAACAAGAAGAGATTGATAAAATGAAAACGAAATATGGAATACACACATAATAGAAATGGAATTAAATGGTATTTGTAAATTATTTTTTAATAAAGATAGGCTAGGACACTATAAATATTTTCGATCGAGATTCCTCTCTAGATCCGTGAATTCCTTCACATTCCTTTTTCAAATCTAAAAGATTTTTAAAATTATACGAAATAAGACAATTGATAGTTATTTTACAATATTTATTGATTTTAACCAAAAAAACTTTGGTTTAAAATTGAAGCTCATTTAATCGAAATATTTTTGTTGAGAGATATAGGAAAAGTGTATAATAGAAGCACAAAAATCACAAGAAACATTATAAAATGGAAATGAACAGAAAACAGTATAAAATACACAATTAGAATTAAAAGATTATATCGTGAAAATATTGCAGAAAAAGTTACACAATTTGAGTATTATTATACTAGAGACTATTATTATTTTTTTCAATAATCGGGTATATATATAGCACACTTAAGATACATTTATATATTTCATATAATGGCATTCTAAACCATTATCACAACAAAAATATGAAATTGTTGTGACCGATTCTTGTCTGATTGAGATACATTGTGACTAGTTTTTCTTATTTTTTTCTTTCATAAAACGGTGGTGGAAAAGAGAAAATTATATCAGAACATTAGGAACTTTACATAAAAAAGACACAATAACAAGTCTAAAATGCCATAATTTTCAATTATTTTTGTTCAAAGAGTAATTATGAGGGAGTAAAAGTTACAACTATACTACTGATATTTTTCAAAACACTACCAAGCTTCTGAGTATTAATTAATTTTTGTAGTTTAGTATATAACTTTTTTTACATCTACATTTATATATTTGTTAATTTTTTTTTTTGTTGGACAAAAACGCATGCATTACATTATTAAAAACATTAATATATATTTTTTTGAATTTCTGCTGTAAAATTAGCGGCTAAAACAATGATTTGTTCCTAATTTCAACTAATTATAAAAGATTTTTGTGTACTTATTCGTTTTTTTTTTTGTAGAGAATGGAGAAGAAAATTTTGTATTTATTACAAATTGTTGGCGATGCACAACCTTTTCAAAAACACTTACAAGACAATAAAAACAAAACCATTTATCGCCAACTAGACACTAAAGCTATATCATTAATTATTATTATTATTACAAATATTTTGTTAATTATAATGAAAATTATAATAATCAAGAAACAACTTAATAAAAACTAATTGTCTACAGTAGGATTTTAAAGAAAATTTTGTAAAAATTTTGGCACCACTGTAGACTTTTGGTCTAATTAAAAGAATTAAAATAGAGAAAACAATTCACAAACCTAAAAATATCACATCACACATTGAGCCACTGTACAAAAGAAACTGATCATATTTTCCACACAAATTATTGGCAAAATGTGTACGTATATCAAAATTCAATTAAAAAAACAAACAAAAAATTTAGACAAACAAACTAATTTTTGGTACGAAATTTTGGTAATCAATAGAAAATCGAGTAAAATTTACGACGGTCACAACATTAGTTTTGTTTTAAATTTCTAAAATAAATTGAGTCATGGTGATGAAGTTTTTAATTGTTCTCTATTGAATACCAAAAATAAGAAGTTCCAGATCGATTTTAGTGACCAAATCTTGTTGATTAAAACAATCAAGGGATGATTATATCTTCGTTTCATTTTCTAAATTAATTATGATTAGGGATATGGCCTCTAAAAATGGTGGTTGTTGTCTTCATGGTAGTTTCTTATAAATTACACTGCCACAGTATCGTAGGCTGTGAGTCCCCCGTTTGCTTGGCCTGTTTCGTTTCTATAAAAATCAAAATCACACAAGAAAAAACATACACTATTAATAAATCTACTCTAACACATTTTATCACAACAAAAAAGACAGTGATAAGAGAGAAATTCGTTAATTCAAATTAACACAAAATTGTTAATTGTGCACACAAAAATTTTGAAAAACATAAAACATAGAGTGCAATCCAAATTTTCTTGTTTTTTCTTTATTGAAAAACCAAAAAATTAAAGCAAAAATACAGTACACACTTACAGTTTCCTATTGTGAGGAATTCATGAAATTAAATTCAGTAAAAGAAATATATTAAATAAATTATGGCAAGAGATTTTAACATTTAAAATTGAGCTTTTGTATCGAAATTATAAATTTGAATCGTCCATACTTCTTGCCAATTAGATAAAATTTTGACAAAATTACAATTAATTTGATTCATTAATTATTATTATTTTTTCATAATAATGTGTGTACTGACCTTTCAATCAGTTTGCGCATTTCCTCGTGAGACATGCCATCCTTTGCACTATTTCTCATTACTGAAAATACAAACCAAGACATAAACTACACGACCACAAACACTTCGACATAAATATTCAATAGTGAACAAAAATAAAATGAAAATGAACAAAACATAAGAATGAAAAATGCAAAATAGCAAATAAAATTTTTGAAAAACACAAAATATTCATGCAGTTATTATTGACACAAATTTTGTTATATTATTGTTTAATTTTGACAAAATAAAACATGCGATGGTTGCATGAATGATTATTCTTTTGATAATAATGGGAGAAATCATCACTCAACAACTCCACTTACCCTGTTCATTTTCTGAAAAAGACCGGATTTAAATAATTTTGTATCATTTTTGAGCGTGAATCAATTATTGTAAATTTTCGACAACGATTATTGTAAAAATTGCAGCGACGTCGAAAAAATACGCAATTACGATTCACAATTTTGTCTGTGATAAAAATAACCAATCATTATTCAAATTTAAGCAAAAAGCTTCAGTTAATCGACAATAAATCGAAAAATTGTAGAGATACTCACCACCATAGGCACGGTTATTGATAAGTTGATCACGATCACATTCAGCTTCTGATATTTCATTACTATCTTTTGAATCATTGAATGATGGATCGTGATTACGTGGCGGCGGTGGTGGTGGTTCTGGACTATTACTTGATGGTTGTAAACGTAATGAACCTAATGATCTACGTCCTATCGAACCACGACTGCCATATTGATCATATGGGGCACCATAACCGCCATATTGCGAACCATATTGCTCATCTTCTGGGGCACAATTGGCTGGGTCATCGTATTCCGGACCAGGTGAATAAATGCTGCCATTTCCTTCAATTAACATAAATGTATGTAAAAAAAAACAAATTCAACTAAATCAATGTTTGTAGAACAATTGTACCTTGTGAGCCGACTCGATCGTAACGTCGATTTTGTCTTGGCATCGATTGTGAGCCAGATCGTGAATGGATTTGATGGGGTGTATTGATACCAGATGGTCCCATTGTGCCAGAATGCGGATGTGGGAATGTTTGGAATTGCATAGCTTTACTGGGATCCATTTCTTCACGGAAACCGAGAAGGTGGAAAGTTGCATATGGGCAAATTTCATCGTCCATACCTGCCGAGAAAAATGGACAAATCGAAAAATTAATTTATAATTGTCGGAAAAATCAGTAGAAAATTATTATTATTGTGATAACAACATTGATGAGGATGATGATCGCAACATGCAAAAACTTAAACTGCGCCAAATAAAGGATTCGAAACAAATCTACAATCTAGCAAACCTGTTTTTTTTTTGCCTAAACTCAATTCACACACCATACAGAAGACAATCTATGAAGTGAAGTGTACTTTTCGATTAGTACCGGAAGCATCCAAGCATATATTTTTTTACTTTTGTTTATTACTTCTTTATTTACAAAAAAAATCATAGCAAATTTATCAAATCGTTTCATGTTACCTCTATGAGTATGAACGGTTTCATTTGAACCTCTCCTACTTCTAAGCTCTTCATACAAATGTCTTCTTGGATCCCAGGTCGAATGGGAACGATAATGAGCTCCTATTACACAAGGTTCAAATAGAACAAAAATAAAAAAAAATATCAAAAATACCTTTTCGTTTTGAGGGATTTATTGGGTATAAATGGTCGCTCAAATGCCACAATTCAATAAAAATAATAATAATAATGAAAGAAAAAGAAAAAACCAATGGTAAAATTAGCGCCCATTTTGTTATTAGATGGTAATTCGAAATGATAAAGTTTTGCCAATTTGATTTTTATTGATGGAAAATAATAATTGAACTCAATTCATGCAGCATAAAAAGCAATGGATGATTCTTACTTAAAACGGTACCTCGCTTGATACGATCGCATGTATTATAATTCGAACCGGGTACTGGTGGTAATTTCCTGTTTGGCGGTGCGATATAGCCCAGTTCATCCCTTAAATCGGGCCGGCGTTTATCCAGAGTCGAAGCAGCATTCACTGATTGATTGTAAACAACATCATCTATAAGAAATTTGAATCAATATTAATTAATATAATTTTGGAAAACTTTGTCGAAAATTTCGGCAAAGATTTCATCTAAATTTTGCTTTGTTTTAATGGGTGAATTATTGGATTTAAAACATACAATCGCTCCTCAATCGTGTCTGTAATGGCCCATTAGCTTTACGTGATAGAGCAACGCAGATAACAACAATACCAACAACAACCACAACAACGGTTGCAGCAACTGGTACAGCAATATTCCAATCGACCCAATCCGGTATCCATGGGAACAACATTCGTACAGTATTGGATGGTTCGCCACCAATTGGAGCAATTGTAGCTGCATTTGTTTTTTTGGTTTCGATGGTGGAGAAAACAAAAAAAAAACAAACATTTCAATTACCTTTATGATAGTTGCCTTTGCCTCGTAATACACAAATTACGGTAATGGCAACAATAATAACCAGGATGGCAGCCACTACTGGGACAACTAGGTTTAAATTGGCCAGGATTATTTGTAGTGTATCTTCTTTGGGGATTTCACGGGCCGGGGCAATAGTACCTGAAACAAAGGGTATACGGGTCCTATGTACAAGAAAATCTATACGTTCGGTATATGGTAAATGGTAGATGGTTTCTCTAACATCAAAACTATCAACAATTGTAATGAGAATGAGAAAAAATCATTCAGGTACTATTGCGAAACAACAAAACCATGCCGGTTTCTCAAATGATGCATGCTAAACTCAAAAAATAATAAACAATAAAAATTGTAAAACAAAAAAAAATTTTGGATTAAATTAAAACAAGCGTTATCATAGGCTGATATTGGGGCCTTCATTGAATTGGCCCAAATGCCAGCCAGTACAATTCAATAATTTGATTGATCAAAATGGTACCTCCAGTGACGGTGAGCGTGGCAAATTCGTATTCGGCAACATTAAATCCGGCATTATTGTGTGCAGTTACCCTCAAATGATACCAAACAGCCGGGTCTAAGTCGAGTAGGACGAAATTTTGTCCTAATTTCACATTGTTCGAAACTTGAATCCATTCGATACTCGTCCTAAAAACAAATTCAATTGAAATCATGGTTTATTTAATCACAAATTCAATACTTCTTCTTGTGTTCAATGACGAAATAGAGCATGGGACAGCCGCCATCGGACCAAGCGCCTAAATGTAATGTGACACTATTCGATGAGACTTCAATGAATTTTTCGGCACTTGGTATAATCGGTTTTTCGCCACGTGTTCTCGGATTTAACGTATCCGATTGGTCGCCAGTTCCAATACTATTGTAAGCGGTAACGTATACTTGATATCTTGTACCGCATAATAATTTTTCTAATGTGTATTTTTCGGTATTTGGACCGACTTGTACAGTGATCCAGTCACCATATTCGGGCTTATAATGTATGGTATAGCCATGGATTGGTTCAACATCAGAATCATGCGGCTTCATTTTCAATGTTAACGAATTGGTTGTGGTCGACGTTAATGATACTTGTGGTGCATAAGGTGGTGCATTCACAATCAATTGATGCGTTACAGTATCTTGTCCATAATCATTTTCAACATGACACGAATATTCTCCAGCATTGGTACGACTAACGTCACGGATAAACAACGAACCGTCTGGTTGTTGACGGATTTTATCATTTGTAGTGAATGGTACCCCTTTAATTTTCCATGTAATCGCCGGTGGTGGCATACCAACAGCCAAACATGGTAATGTAACATCCTCTTTATACGTTGTGGTGAATGTATCATCGAACGAGGCAATTTTGGCTGGTACACTTGTATTTGGTGATACTGTAACTTTTTTCGATGGTTGTCCTTCACCGATTGTTGTAGCTGCTGTCACCCAAAATTCATATTTCATCGAACTATCTAGATTTTTGGCTTGATAACTTAAATTTTGATTTCGCAAATTTGGTACGATTTTTTGCGATTTTGGTTTCTCATCTGGCTTACTCTCAGTCGGCTGATAATAAACAGTATAATATTCAACAATACCATTGGGCTCGATTGGTGGCTTCCAACTAGCAAGTATCGAATCAGCCGACATTACCAAAGCCTTCACAGCAATTGGGGCTTCCGGTACTGCAATTTTTCGATATTAAATCGTTTTAATCTTACAAGGAATTGAAATGAAAATAAACGAAGCATTTGTGCTGATAAGTCAATTTGAGACTTCTAATCTCACGTTACTCTAAATATGACTGAGGAACGTTAAATATCTAACCAATATGTAATTAAACGAGTGAGTGATAATTGGGCTATTTGAGTTGACTTATCCGCCAAAGAGGCTCGAATTTTGGTAATTACCGTCTTGTTCCGTTTGGCAATGGATTGGGTCGGTTCGTACTCCATCACCGCCTGAAGTATACGCCAAAACTTCCATACTATAATTGGTGTATTTTTTGAGTCCGTGCAAAATTGTTTCGCTAGCAGCTGTAATTTTGGTATCTTTACTATTTTCATCTGCAAATCAAAAATAATTAGATCAAACATTGCTTGAAAATTTTACAAATAGTTAATTTACCAAACCAAGAATCGGAAGGTCCATAGATAACTTTGTAGCCTTTGATGACACCATTGGCGGATGTTAATGGTGGTGAGACCCATGAAACACGGATTGTTTGAGCTGTTAAAGTGGTGCAAGTTGCTTTATCTGGTGGTTTTTCTGGTACACCTTCAGCTGTATAAGCTTTAGCATCGTCCGATAATGGTCCAGCACCGACTTTATTGAATGCTTGTATAACAACGGAATATTGTGTATAAGTTTTTAAATTTGACATTTTCAAATGGTGTTCTTTGCCATCTTCACGGCTAAATTCAACTGTTTCGAATAAATACGGATCATCAGAATTGGCTAAACGATAACCAACATAATAGCCTAAAATATCACCGTTCCATTCATCGCGTATTGGTGCTTTCCAATAAACAACTAACGAATGTTGATCGTTGGTTTCGACACGGATGTTGGTCGGTGGACCACCTGGTGCCTCTTCAGCCGTTATTATTGTAACAGTTTCGGATGGGTCACTTTGGCCGATTTCATTTTGGGCAACAATACGGATATGATAAGTTGTGGCTGGACGTAATGTGAATACACCAGCTTCAGTTTGATCACCTGGTACTAAAACACGTTCGGTATTGCCATCCCATGCGACTTTACTTTGTTTATATTCGATCATATAACGTGTAACTGGTGAGTTTCCATCATAGGGAGCCACCCATGATAATTGCACCGTACGACCGGATTTATCCAAAACTTTCAAACCATACGGTATTTCTGGTACTTCTTGTACAATCATATTAATGCTTGTATCATCGCTGCCGAAAGCATTGGTTGCAACGCATGTAAATAATGCTGAATCGGAACGTTCGGTACGTTTTATACTGAGACCAGATAGTACACCATGTGCCAAAATTTCTTCACGAATTGTATAACGGTTATCACCTTTCGGCTCCAAACGCTTATTATTGATATTCCATAAGATACCAATGGGTTTTTCACCTTTAGCTTCGCATTGTAAAACAGCTGGATCTCCACGACGTGACGTTTGGTTACGTAATTTAATATCGAATTGGGGTGGAGCTGCAATTATCCTACATGAAATTTCGATTTTATTATTTTTGATCGAAAATCAAACCTTGTACGCTAATCTGGATGACTGCAGACAAACCTGAACCGATACCATTAACCGCTTCACAAAGATAATAGCCTTCATTTGTTTTTTGGATATTATTGATCATTAAAGTACCATCTTCAACTTTAATATCAGGATTGTTTGGTTTGAAATCTTTGTAATCGCCAGGTGATACCCCTAGAATTTTTAAAAGAGCATTAAATTTTGAATTTCATTCAACAAAAATAGCAAACCTGTAGCCCTTTTCCATGTCACTACAGGCTTAGGGAAACCATCGGCTTTACATTCAACAGCAGCATCAGAGCCTTGAGCAAACGCTTTATCAGTCGGCTCTAAAATCCATCTTGGTGGCACTAAAAAATGGTCCAAACGTCAGTTGAAAGATTCTTCATAAAACTATGATTTGGTAGAAAAACTCATGCAAATTTCAAAAGCCGAAATATTATCAAAAATTTTTCTGAGCATGCATTAAAAATTTTGATTGACTAAATTAAAACAAAAATTGTGAGTAGGACAAATTATAATGATAAGCATGCGAAATTCAACAAAATAATGTTAGTAGAAGTTAAAAGAAAAAGTGCAAAGGAGTTGGATAACGGGAAACCCTAAAATCTCAGCTTTACTTTGGGAGTTTTCGATAGGATTGTCAAATGTTTGGGATCAGATGCTGAGATTTTTCGCCAACATAGTTCCACAATCGAAACATAATTTAGAAGACTGAGATGGTGCAACATAAAAATTTAGCCACAAAGAAGACCTTGATCAATGTCAAAATCATACTTAAAAGACTCAAAAACAATACCATAAACATGTAATGATGCTGTATAATGACTAGATCCAGCCTGATTCTGAGCGATACATGTATAATTCCCACTTTGTGAGTCCGTCACTGTATCAATAAGCAATAAACTGGCTTTATTCCCAATTTTTGTAATTACAAGACCATTGAAAGTTTCAATTGGATATCCTTCAAAATTCCATGTGATATTCAATGGAAGATCACCTTCTGATACTAAACATGTCGCTTGTGTTGTTTGTCCCGAATTAATTGGGGATTCGCCAAAATTGAAAGGAACAATCCGAGGGAGAACTGGAAAGTGGAATCAAAAAAGAAACAAAACTTTAGCGATAAAGATAATAACCATTGACTAGAAGTTGTGTTGTGTAATCAATCATGCCTGCTTGATTTTTCGCATGACAAGTGTAATTTCCTGCAAGATTTTCCGAAACTGATTCTATCGTCAAAATTGAGCTTCTTCGTCCGATTGTTGATGTTGTGATTTCTGGATAATTATCTAATCGTTTTTTATTGAACGTCCATAAAATCTCCAATGGCAAATCACCTTCAACTACTAAACAATTGATTTGGGCATACTGTCCAGTATGGAGAGGGTTCTCTTCGAAATTGAAAGGGATAATACGTGGAAGAACTGAGGATAAGAACAAACAAAACAATAATAATGCTTAGTTACCCTTAACAATTAATTTAGACGAATAACTAGTAATTCCAGCACGATTTTGGGCTAAACAAGTATAATTTCCAGCATGATGCTCTTGTAGTGATTCAATGCCTATAACTGAAGTTTTTTTGCCAAACAAAGCTACAGTTACGCCTTGGATATTTGTTAAAGGTACACCATCTAATGTCCAAGAAAATCTAACCGGCATATCGCCACTTGATAAACTACACTGGATTGTTGTGGAGTCGCCCAAATAAGAAGGCTCATCGCCAAACGAAAAAGGTAGGAGTTTCGGTGAAACTACCAATAAAAAACAAGCAAAACGCTTGAAAATTCAAAAAAAATACCATTAATATGTAAATATGCTGCGTGATGGATAAATCCAGCCGAATTATTTGCTGAACAAATATAATTCCCCCGATGTTGAGCTTGTACTGAATCAATGCTTAATTGACTGATGCGTTTATTCGTTCTCAAAACTGAGATTCCGTCAACTTTTTCGACTGGTACTCCATTCAAAGTCCAGATTATATCAACAGGTAGGTCACCTTTACTGACTGTACAAAATACTGATACCATGTCACCGGAATTGATGGGATCATCGTCAAAATCGAAATGAGTGATTTGTGGTGGGACTGGAAAAATTTGGAAAAACAAAACAATTGAAACCAAATCATATCTAACCATTAACTAGAAGTTCCGTTGTAAATCTTGTAGAGCCTGCTTGATTTCGAGCCAAGCATGTGTAATTTCCACCATGATGATAAGTAACTGATTCTATCGATAAAATTGAGCTACGTTTACCCATTTTCGCGATGTTTATTTCCGGGAAATTCGCTAATGGTTGATTATTCAACAACCATTCGATAGTGATTGGAAGATCACCTTCTGAAGCTAAGCATTGGATTTGGACGTATTTGTTAGAATGCACAGGATTATCTTCAAAGTAGAAAGGTGTAATTCTTGGCAGAACTAGAATATGGACAAGATAAAAGTGGGAGAATAAGCATGCGACTTCACAGAACAGATAAAAGCTAAATGACAATTTTTCAAAAAAAAAATACCCTTGATTGATAATTCTGATGAATAACTAGTAATTCCGGCATTATTACTAGCAAGACATGTATAATTTCCTGTATGTTCTTCTGACACGTTATCAATAGCTAAGACTGAAGTTTTTTTGCCGAAACTCCCTATATTGATCCCAAGAGAATCAACAATAGGCTTCCCATTTAGAATCCAAGAAAAAACAACAGGCATATCACCAAAAGATATCGAGCATTGGACAGTTACGCTTTCACCAACAGATGATGGTTCATCGCCAAAATGGAAAGGTTGGATTTTTGGTAAGACTAACAAAAAACAAATAGGAAAATTGTTTCGATTAATGAAATTACCCTTAACAATTAATTTTGTCGTGAAAGTTGATAATCCAGCTCTATTGGATGCGATACAAGTATAATCTCCAGCATGTTTTTCATCAACGGAATCAATACTTAAAAGTGAAGTTTTTTTCCCAAAAGAAGTTATAGTAATGCCTGAGTTGTGATCTATCAAATGCTCATTCAACATCCACGAAAAATTCAAAGGCATATCTCCTTTACTAATGTAACATGACACTTGTACACTATCCCCTCTATTAGCTTCATCTTCAAAATTGAAGGGGGTAATATGGGGAAGTACTAGGAATGAAGAAGAGAAAAATCAAATAAATTAGTCCGCATCCAAAAATAGAGCATGCTTTGCGATGAATATACGTAAAATTTAAATGTACCCTTGACTGATAGTTTCGATGTGAAACTAGTAATTCCTGCTTTATTACTAGTAAGACACGTGTAATTTCCTGTATGCTCTTCTGATACGTTATCAATAGCTAAGACTGAAGTTTTTTTGCCGAAATTCCCAATATTGATCCCAAGAAAATCAACAATGGGCTTCCCGTTCAAAATCCAAGAAAAAACAACTGGCATATCACCAGAAGAAATTGTACATTGGACTGAGATTGTTTCACCAACGGATGATGGTTCGTCGCCAAAAGTGAAGGGTTGGATTTTTGGCAAAACTGGTAAAAATTGGATTATACATTGAAATTACCCTTAACAATCAATTTTGTTGTAAATGTAGAAAATCCAGCTTTATTTGCTGCGATACAAGTGTAATTTCCAGCATGGTGTTCATCAACTGAATCAATACTCAAAACTGAAGTTTTTTTCCCAAAAGAACTCACAGTAATGCCTGAATGCTGCATTATAGATTCCCCATTCAACGCCCACGACATATTCAAAGGCATATCACCTTTACTGACGTAACAAGAAACTTGTACACTATCTCCTCTGTTAGCTTCTTCTTCAAAATTGAAAGGCAGAATATGGGGTAGGACTATATTTGAAGGAAAAAAACAAAAGTAGAAATATTAAACTCAATTGAAAATACCATTAACATGAAGAATAGCTGTTTGGTTTGTGGATCCAGCTGGATTTTTCGCTAGACACACATAAATACCAGCATGCTCGGCATGTACCGAATCAATACTCAGTTGACTAATACGTTTATTTGTTCGCAAAATTGAAACTCCTTGATAATTTCGAATGGGACGATCATTCAAATACCAAGAAATCTCTATTGGAAAATCACCTTTATTTACAGTACAAGTCAATGAAGACATATCTTCAGAATTGACTGGATCATCCGAAAATTCGAAAGGTATTATCTGTGGTGGTACTGGAAAAATACAAGGGCTTATAATGGAGTATTTGGCAAAAACTATAACAAAAAGACTCTATTAGAATTTGATACCATTAATATTGAGTTTGGCTGAATAAGAAGTTGATCCTGCTTGATTTCTAGCAAGACAAACAAACTCTCCAGTATGTTCAGCATGAACATCATCAATGCTCAATTGGCTGATTCGTTTATTTGTACGAAGAATATTGATTCCGTGGATCTCTTTGCTTGATTTATTGTTCAAAAACCAATCAATTTCTATTGGGAAATCTCCTTTATTCACTGTACACATAACTGAGATCATATCTCCGGAATTTATCGGTCCTTCCCCAAAATCAAAAGGGACAATTTGTGGAGGGACTATAGTTCGCAATGAAAATAATAGAAACAAAGAGAAAATAAATAGCAGAAAAAAAATGGGTACCATTAATTAACAATTCAGCATTATGGGAAGCTTCACCAGCACGATTTGAGGCTACACAAGTGTAATTCCCACTATGTTCTGGTGCTACTGAGCCGATGGTTAATAGATTTGTTCTTGTACCAATTGGTATAGTTACGATACCATAGTTGGTCTCGATTTTCTGACCATTAAGTAACCATTTAATCTCAACAGGTACGTCTCCTTTACTTATATAACAAGTTAACTGAACACTATCTCCTGTATTAGCTTCACCTTCAAATTCGAATGGAGTGATATGGGGGAGTACTGTGGGAAGGTCAAAAATTCTGGTTATAGTAAAAAGTAATGATAATAAAAACTAAAAGATGATTAAAACTATTCTGAAAAAGTACCATGAATATGTAAATTAGCAGAATATGTAGAGAATCCAGCTGAATTCTCAGCACGACATGTATATACACCAGCATGCTCCCCTTGGACACTATCAATGCTCAAAGTACCCAATTTTTTATTGACTTGATTGATTGAAATGTCCCAATCTTCTTGAATAGGTTTTTGATTCAAAAACCATGTAATTTTGATTGGAAGATCACCTTTGATTATAGAACAAGCTGCCGAAACACTATCACCGGAATAGATGCGTTCATCGCCAAATTCAAAAGGTGAAATCATTGGAGGGACTGGAAATGGGTGGATTTCTGAATTAAAATCAATATCAAAAAGTCAAACTAACCATTAACATGTAAAAATGTGGAATAACTAGTGACTCCTGCTGAATTTTTGGCATTACAAGTATATTCACCGATATTTCCAGCTTGAACTGAATCAATGCTTAACATACTGATCTTTTTATTCATTTGCATAATTGCAATGTTACCATCATTTCGTAAAGTTTGATTATCATGGGACCACGTAATTTCAATTGGTAAATCTCCTTTGCTTATGCTACAAGTCAATGAAGTTGAGTCACCAGTATTTATTGTATCTTCCCCGAAACTGAAGGGTAAAATTTGTGGAACCACTGGAAATTCGTACAAAAATAATGTAAGGACTTGGAAGAAAGGTTGTAGGATATTTAGCCATTCAAAAAACAAAAAACAAAAGTACCATTAACGTGTAACTCAGCTGAATAACTCGATTCACCAGCTCTATTCCTAACCGTACAAGTATAAACTCCTGTATGATCATCTTGTACAGAATCGATGCTCAACGTACTAATCTTTTTACCAACACTTGTAACTAGAATACCCTCATCTAGATTTATGGTCATATTATTGTGGTACCAAGTTATATTCATTGGAAGATCGCCTTTATTTACTGAGCAAGTCAGTGAAGCTAAATCACCAGTATTGATGGGATCATCGCCAAAATCAAAATGAAGTATTTGGGGCGGTACTGCAAACCATCTCAGTTTCAATCAGAGTTTCAAAGTGGAAGAAAGTTTTCGGGGAATTATCGGTTGTCAAATTATAAAGAAACTTAACATCAAAAAAAATACCGTTAACAAAAAGATGAGTAGAATGACTGGTACGACCTGCACGATTTTCAGCAATGCAAGTGTAACTACCAATATGATCTCCATTTACTGATTCTATGGTCAAAGAGCTCACTTTGTTACCAAGTTTCGTTATCATAATGCCGTCATTGAAACCGATAGATTTATTGTTGTGCAACCAAGTAATTTTAATGGGGAGATCACCTTTATGAACTGTACATTGTAGAGATGCTACATCACCAGAATTCACGGAATTCTCACCGAAATCAATTGGTAAAATCTGTGGAGCAACTAGGATTCAAAAAGGTCAATAAACTCAAATCAGGTAAAAGCATGAAATAATACAGGACCAGTTTTTATAAGTTCAAATACCATTAACATGGAGTTGTGTTGAAGCACTACTAAATCCAGCACTGTTTTGTGCAATACATGTGTAAATTCCTGCTTGCTCAGCGTGTACAAAATCTATAGTCAAAGTACTAACTTTTTTCCCAACTTTTCCAATTAAAATACCTTCTTCGTTTCCAATGGACTTATTATTATGGAGCCACGAAATATTTATGGGAAGATCACCTTTGTGTACTGAACAAGTGATTGAAGCTAAATCCCCTGAGTTTACAGAGTCTTCACCGAAATCCAAAGGTAAAATTTGTGGAGCAACTTCAAATAGGATAGAGGACCGGAAACAAATCAAACATCTAATGATAAGTACCATTAACATGAAGTTCAGTAGAAACACTACCAGATCCAGCTCGATTTTTAGCAATACAAGTATAAATACCCATGTGTTCTTCATTTACTGATTCTATAGTTAATGAACTGACTTTCTTCCCAGCTTTAGTAATTAGTATTCCTTCATCAGAATCGACTGATTTATTATTGTGCAACCAACTAATTACAACAGGAAGATCACCTTTATAGACTGTACATTGTAAAGAGGCTACATCGCCCGAATTAACTGGATCTTCACCAAAATCCAAAGGCAAAATTTGTGGAGCAACTATAACGGATTACGATGCTATAAGGCTTAGATCAGGGAGGGAAAGACAAAAGTTCTAGCAGAGTAAAATACTGAAAGTACCATTAACATGAAGATATGTTGAGTCCCTAGTACTGCCTGCACGATTCTCGACGATGCAAGTATAACTTCCAGTATGCTCAGCATGTACTGATTCTATAGTTAAAGTACTAACTTTTTTGCCAGCTTTAGTTATTAAAATTCCTTCATTAGGACCGATTGATTTATTGTTGTGCAACCAAATTATATTTATAGGAAGGTCACCTTTATGGACTGTACAATGAACAGAAGCTGAATCTCCAGAATCAACAGAGTCCGCGTCAAAATTCAATGGTGAGATCTGTGGGGACACTAAAGAGATGATTCCCTATCAAAACAAACATTTGGACAAAGGTCAAAATATGGGCTGGGGTACAGAGAAAATAAAAATAAAATTTTGAAGCCTCCATGTACCGTTAACGTGAAGGTGAGTGAAGCCCTTTGTACTTCCGGCTTGATTTTGAACGATGCAAGTATAGAGGCCAGCATGTTCAGCATGTACTGAATCAATACTCAAGGTACTAATTTTTTTGCCAGCTTTCGAAATTTGGATTCCTCGATCAAAATCTATTGATCTGTTATTATGGAGCCATGTTATATTGATAGGAAGATCACCTTTATGAACTGTACAATGCACTGAAGCTAAATCCCCAGAATTGACTGAATCTTCGTCAAAACTCAACGGTAAAATCTGTGGAGCCACTAAGAAATTTTTCGGTCAAGGAATTTTCAAGGAGAAACAAAATTAATATTGAAATTCTAATATAATTTTGTACCGTTAACATGAAGCTGTGTTGAAGCACTTATTAATCCAGCTCTATTTTGAGCAATACAGCTATAAATTCCAGCATGCTCTTCATTTACTGATTCAATAGTTAAAGTACTAACTTTAGTACCAGCTTTTGTAATTAATATACCATCATTAGAACCGATCGATTTATTGTTGTGCAACCAGGCTATATTCACTGGGAGATCACCTTTGTGAACTGAACAAATTAAAGAAGCCAAATCACCAGAATTGACAGATTCCTCCCCAAAATCCAAAGGCAAAATCTGTGGAGGAACTGGAATTTTTGTCAAGGATACTCTCAAGGAAGTCAACCAAAATAAAATTAATATAACAACAAAAATTGCCCTCAAGTACCATTAACATTTAGAACGGTCGAAAAACTCGCAGATCCTGCTTGGTTCTGAGCATAACACGTGAAATTCCCAGCATGTTCTTCTTGCACAGAATCAATACTCAATGAACTGATCTTTCTACTAATTTTAGATATCATTATTCCTCGATCATTTATTATAGTTTGATTATTGTGTAACCATGTGATATTTATCGGGGAATCGCCTTTAAAAATTGTACATTGGAGTGAAGCAACATCACCAGAATTTACAGATTCCTCTCCGAAACCAAAAGGCAAGATTTGTGGAGCGACTGGAAAAATCACAGGAGATTTCAAGGCTAATGATTGGAGAAATTCAAAAGTAGCAGGAAATTTTACAACGAAACAAAATAATAAAAAAACTCATCATTTAAATAGGTACCATTAACATGCAAATGAGCTGACTGTCGACCTTCCCCAGCTCTATTTTTGGCAACACAAACATATTCTCCAACATGACCTTCATATACCGATTCAATACTCAAAGTGCTCAATCTTTTATTGACTAAACTAATTACGATTCCATCATCGTTATTATTATTACCGATCATCCTTCCATTGAATTCCCAAAAAATTTTCAAAGGTAAATCACCTTTACTAACTGAACATGAAGCCGACGTCATATCGCCAGAATTGAATTGTTCATCACCGAAATCAAAAGGTAGGATTTGTGGAGGTACTAAATATCGGAGAGCAGAACAAAAAATAATTTTGTTACTAAATAATTAGTAAGTACCGTTTACATTCAAATTTGCTGAATACTCAGCAAATCCAGCACGATTTTCAGCAATACATCTGAATTTTCCACTATGATAAGCTTGTACTGAATCAATAGTCAACTGACTAACTCTTTTATTTGTATTCATTGCTGAAATCCCATCGAACTCCTCTAGAGGCTTTCCATTCAAAGTCCAAAATATTTTTAAAGGAAAATCGCCTTTTGGAACTGCACAAGTAGCAAAGACTACATCACCTGAATTGATTGCTTCTTCCCCGAAATCAAAGGGATGGATTTGAGGTGGGACTAGTTTTTAAAATAAATAGTAAATATCAATAACCGAAAAAAAGTACCATTAACATTTAAGACTGATGAATAGCTATATGCGCCAGCTCTATTTACAGCATGACAAGTAAAATTTCCAGCGTGAATTCCATCTACTGAATCTATACTTAGAGTGCTAATTCGTTTATTGATTTGTGAAATACTTATGCCAGAAATTTGGCTTACTGGTATATTATTCAAGGTCCATGTTATCGTAATTGGATAGTCGCCTTTAGTTACGGCACATTGAGTTGTTGCCATATCGCCAGAATTCACAGGCTCCTCACCAAAATCAAATGGTACGATTTGAGGTGATACTGCAAGGCAAAATTTTTATCAGTGACACCAGAAACTAACAAAATGACCGTCCTTACAAAAAATTTTCGTTAAAATCTCTAAAGGACAACAGGAAAAAAATAGGCATTGTTGGAATAGAGAAAAATTATAAGCAAATGAGGCGAAGTACCGTTAACATTCAGATAGGAGGAGAATTCAGTGCTTCCGGCTCGATTCTCAGCAATACAACGATATTGGCCCGAATGGTACTCTTGTACCGATTCTATACTGAGTTGTTTGGCTCTTTTATTAGTATTCATGGTATTAATTCCATTGATATTTTCTACAGGTTTACCGCCGAGAGTCCAATAGATTTTTATTGGGAAATCTCCTTTCGATACAAAACAAGAAACAAGAACACTATCGCCAGAATTGATAGCTCCTTCCCCAAAATCAAAAGGGTGAATCTGTGGAGGTACTGGAAGATTCAAAAAACTAAATCAAAAACTTTTCAAACATAAACTAATTCAGAATATACACATTTAAGTACCATTCACTCTAAGAAAAGCTGAATGTGAAACATTGCCAGCTTGATTTTTCGCTATACAAGTATATTGACCAACATGATGTGCTTCCACATCATCAATGCTCAATTGACTGACTCGTTTTTTCGTCATTGTTACACTAACACCTTCGATTGATTCAATTGGATGTCCTCGAAGTTGCCAAAAAATTTTCAAAGGTAAATCACCTTTAATCACAGCACAATTGATAATTGTCATATCACCAGAATTAACGGATTCGTCGCCGAAATCGAAAGGATGAATTTGTGGTGGTACTGGAAGTGGTCGAAACACAAAACAAATAAATATAATCTGGTATCAAAAATACCGTTGACATTCAAAATTGATGAATGTTGATTGAGTCCAGCTTGATTTTTTGCAGAGCATGTGTAAATCCCGAAATGATGAGCTTCAACTGAATCAATACTCAAAGTACTGATTCGTTTATTAATTTGATTGACTGTGACTCCTTCAATTAGGTTGATTGGGATACCATTTAAATTCCATGTGATATTAATTGGGAAATCACCTTGGACTGCACAATTGACAGTGGCCATGTCGCCCGAATTACTTGGAATTTCGCCAAAATCAAATGGTACTATTTGGGGAGGTACTGGGATAGAGAAACAGAAAAAAACATGCTTCAATAAAAAAATCTATGTACCGTTAATCAAGAGAATTGTGGTGAATGCTGCAGTAGCGGCCAAATTTTTGGCCAAACACGTATAATTACCAACATGATCTCTTTGGACATTATCGATAATCAAGGTACTGACTCGTTTTGATGCACGATTAATTGTAATTCCATAATTATCGAGAATAGGCTGACCATTAATAGTCCAACTGATATTCAGAGGATAATCACCTTTGGAAACTGTACATTGTGTCGAAACACCATCTCCTTCATTGATCGAATCCTCGCCGAAATTGAAAGGAACTATCTGAGGTGGGACTATGGTTCGGGAAAAAACATGTTATGAATGTGCCAAAATAAAAATTACCATTAATATTTAATGTGGCAGAATAAGTAGTACTCCCAGCAGGATTTGAAGCGTAACACGAAAAGTCACCAGCATGCTCAGCTTGAGCTGATTCTATCGTTAAAATGCTGACTCGTTTCAGATGACTTATAATAATGCCTTTAGATTCGTCTATGGTTTTATTATTCAAAGACCATGTAATATTCAAAGGATTATCGCCTTTCGAAATTGTACATTGAAGAGATACTGTATCGCCTTCATTGATGGATTCTTCGCCGAAATCGAAAGGTAAAATTTGGGGAGCAACTGTGGATTCAATTCAAAGGTTTCATTCTAAAAGGTAACAATAATAATAGAACAAAAATGACAATTATGTGTACCATTCACATCTAAATGAGCAACGTATTTTGATTTTCCGGCTGCATTCGTTGCGATACAACTGTATTCGCCTTTATGATGCGATTCCACAGAGTTAACATTCAAAATACTGGCTTGACTACCGAATGATGATATCGAAATGCCTAAACTATGATGTGTTATATGTTTACCGTTGAAATACCATTTGATTTTGAGGGGACGATCGCCTTTCGGCACATAACATGTCAAAACGGCACTATCGCCAGCATTTAAAGGGCCATCAAATTGAAAAGGACTAATAATAGGTGCCACTGCAAAATAGGAATCAGGGCCACAAAACAATATCAGATATGGGCCTCTTCTATGTGAGAGAATCACAATATAACTCAATAAAAACAATCAAAAATGAGAAAAAAATGCACAACAATAAATATAAACGGTACGAAATGACAAATGTGATTTTGGCTGGAATAAGCATAATTTTAATTGGCAGACGAACACTCACGGCTTACCTTCAACCGTAAGTAATTCTGCAACATCGCCCTGAAAGAAAGACATCTTTACACAAAAACTCGACGATTGTCCATAATATTCCAAATATTGTTGAATCTAACAAGTGGAATGAAAATTTTTCAAACATTTCCAACATTACCCAAATTCGAGACAATCAAATTTAAAATCAAAAACATTGAGATTATCTCGAAATTTTGGTAACATCTTTCTAGATTTGGTAAGACAAAAACAGTACTTACCCATAACTTGGACTTCCAATGAGCCACGAGCACTGTATCCTTGTGAATTTTTCGCGACACAATCATAAGTAGCTTGATCGGAAGCACGTTCGACATTTTCAATGATCAAAGTACCATTTGGGAAGACTTTCTGTTTCCGGTTGATGGGCAAAAGTCGTCCGTCGCGTTCCCAAACAACCGTTTCCACCGGATGACCAGCGAAAGGACAATGAACGATCAAAGTACCACCGGCAACAATAGCTTGTTTCTCCATTGATCGCACAAATGGTAGACCATAAACGTTGATTCTTGCTGCATGATCCGTTGAGCCGACTTTACTACTCGCTACACAACGATATAAGCCGCCGTCGTTTGTATGGATTGCGGTTATGTTCAAATGCGATACAACATCACCATTAACTGTGACATATTGGCCAATTTGATAACGATCACTATTCGATAAACGTCGTCCATATAATTCCCATGTAATTTCCGGTGTGGGATTACCGGAAGCGATACATTTCATAAAAACAGAGTTACCAGGTTGAACGGTTTCTTCGT
Organism: Stenodera caucasica; assembly: GCA_037414795.1. Classification (NCBI taxonomy): domain Eukaryota; kingdom Metazoa; phylum Arthropoda; class Insecta; order Coleoptera; family Meloidae; genus Stenodera; species Stenodera caucasica. The sequence goes on from JAZBGZ010000039.1 coordinate 50,750, forward strand.
TGAAAGCATGTCGAATTTGGGGAGGCTCAAAACGGCCACCTAATTTCAATTCTGCAATCGCTTCAGCGCTCTCTTGATCATTTCTAATAAAGCATTGGTACATTCCTTTGTCTTCTTTTCGTACAGATTCAATTCGCAAAACAGCATCGTGGTGATCCATCGGATGGCCATCTTTTAACCAACTGATAGTCTTAATCGGATTCCCTAAAATTATCGAAAATTAATCAATGTTGCTCTAAAATTTTGCAAAATGTACCTTCGAAATTGCAAGTGAAGACAGCAGGTCGGCCGAAGTCAATAGTTTGAACTTGTGGTTCAGTTTTGGCTTTCAATGGTGCCGTTACCGTTAGTACCGTTTCTACGCTTTCTCCACCCACTGAATTGTTGACCACGCACAAATATTTACCAGAATCTTCAACTTTAGCTTCACGAATTATTAGAGTACCAGCAACTTGTTTGACACGATCATTTAAAGTGACTGCTTGTTTTCGAGTGGTACCTTCCACGAATTTATACCATCTGAAACAAAAGAAAACCATTGAATTTGATTTGCTTGATATCCAAAAACAAACGGGTTCTTAGGGCTCTTGATGGAGATTATACCTAAATATAGGAACCGGATATGATTGAGCAGGACAAAAGGCGACAGCTGATTCACCTGATCTCGTTATACGTATATCGATGGTTCGCGAATTCAACTGAGGTCCAACAAATCCTCTAGGTTCTACAAAATTATTAAAAATCAAAAATTACCTACCTTCTAATTATAAGAGAATCAGGTACCCTTTACTGTTATTTTTTGTCTTAAAGTTAACTACCTTTTTATAGGTGCTGGAAAAGCCTGAGCATCACAAAGTAGTGCTATTGTTTCGAAACTAGCCGCCAAATTTTTATTCCAACCATCACCGGAAACTTTCGGCGCCGTTAAACCGGTAGGTTCTACAATACGACAAGAGAAACAACAAATTGATAGTACCTGAATTTTGGGACAGGATAACCGGTAACTTCGCAAGTTAGAACAATGTCTTGTTTTAAAGGAGTTTCAACGACAATACTTCCATCAATTTTACGACCGGAAGCTTTCGGTGGGATATTATTTGTTGGTTCTGTTCAAAAAAAAACGGAAGAGACAAAATTTTGAATTTCAGTACCTGACTTAATAATAAATCTAATAGTAACTCAATGTTGGGATAATATGTACATAAGTGAGAACTTACTTAAAAACGGGATATGGGAACCCAACAACAGGACACATGATAGTACCGTCGCTATTTTCAGGAAAATTCAAGATTTTCCACGATGTTCTCTCACCAATCAATTTGGGTGGCAAATTATTTGTTGGTTCTGCAAACCAGCAATCAGGATTCTGTTACAATTTTATTAGAAGCATTGAAAAATCATAAAAAGATTATAGATATTATCAACAACCAATCAGAATCCTACGCTGGTTCGAAACAAACTTACCGTTGATTCGTTGCGATTTAAAAAGTGCTCTGATAAGAATAGAAAAGCAACTCACTTGTATCTAGGTACTGGATATCCTGTAACTTGGCATGTTAGCCATGCAATTTGATCTAATGGTACCATCAATACTTTCCAACCTTCAAACTTTTCACCATCTCTTTTTGGTGGGACATTATTTGTTGGTTCTGAAAAGGAGATGGTACCAATCTACTAAATCATAACGACAGAATTGTTATGATATATATTTTGAGCCAATGGGTTCGAAAACAATTATTACTTACATATATCTAGGTACAGGATAACCAGTAACTTGACACGTCAACCATGCTATACCATCATGGTTGACATTGACAATTTGATGGCCCTCAAATCTTTGTAAATCTTTCTTTGGTGGTACATTGTTAGTAGGTTCTAGAAGGAGATTTAACTCAGAACCAAGAAATTTCACCAACGGACACTTTCAATGGGCTTTTGTTTTAGTGAATAGTACGATCGGAGAGAGAGAGAGAGAAACTTACATAAAACGTGGAGTGGGATATCCACTAACTTGGCATGTTAGCCAAGCTGTGGTACCTTCAAGAACATTAGAGACTCTCCAACCGAATTCAGCTCCGAATTTTTTAGGAGGCACATTACTTGTGGGTTCTAAAAATAAATTTGAAAACACGTTTAAAAAAAGTCTGTACCTAAATAAAGGAACAGGATAAGCAACAACTGGACACATGAGAAAGATCGTTTCATTTGTTTGTTCCGAAACCAAAGTGAAGCCAAATTTTTTGTCCAACGCTTTTGGTGGTAGATTGTTAGTAGGTTCTGAAAATACCACACAATAAAAAAATAGGGTACCAACATGCAGAATAGTCAAAGAAAAAGAAACAGTACCTATATAATGGTACAGGATATGCCACAACTGGACACATTAGAAAAACGGTACCATTTATACGATCCATGACAAGTGTAAATCCGATTTTCTTATCTAAAGCTTTTGGTGGGATATTATTGGTAGGTTCTGGAAAGACCACATTATTAGTAGATTACCTGAAAATAGGAACAGGGTAGCCAACAATATCGCAAGTGAGAAATGCTGTATAATTTTGCGGATGTATGAAAATTTTTCCGCCTTCGTATTTTTGGCCGGGAATTTTCGGGGCAATTTTGCTAGTCGGCTCTAGAAATTTTTACCATACAATTAATCAACAATGAGAAGAAAAGTCTAGAATACCCTTGCTTATCATTTACCTATATAGAGGCGCAGGAAATGCTTGAGCAGCACAGAGAAGAGGAGCAGTACTACCAATATGTGTGAAGCTTTTCAAACCGGAAATAGACTTATCTTTGGCTGTCGGTGCGACACTAGTTTGAGGTTCTAATCAAAATTGGAAATAAAAGTTAGAAATTCTTAGCACCTGTATAGAGGTGTAGGGTACCCTTGAGCTTGGCAAAGTAATCCGAACCCTTGGCCTTCCGCTCGAATGTAAGTCGAACTGACGGCATCATTCGAAAATGCCGGCGCTTTATATCCAATCGGCTCTAATCAAACAACAACAAAAACAAAAAACACAACGTTAACAATCTTGTAAGACCTACCTGAATAGTGGGATAGGCTGTGCTTGGGCTGGACACAATAAGGCAAAATTTTGGCCTTGGTGTCTTTCAAAAGTGAAACTTTTCGAATCGGAAGAAAAAGTTGGCGCTTTCGAGCCCATAGGTTCTATTATGGACAAAATTGATTAGTTCTCAAGTACTACCTACCTAAATAGTGGGATAGGCTGCGCTTGAGCCGGACATAGTAAGGCGAAACTTTGATTTTCGTGTCTCTTAAGGGAAAAAATAGTCGATTCTGATGGAAATGTTGGCGGTTTTAAACCTATAGGTTCTAAAAGCCAAACCAAAAATAAGACCATTGATGATACCTACCTGAATAATGGGATAGGTAGTGCTTGTGCTGGACACAGTAAGGCAAAATTCTGTGTTTCATGTCTTTCAAATGAGAAAACTTTTGAATCTGAAGGGAATGTTGGAGGTTTAGAGCCCATGGGTTCTAGAAATAACATTTCAATGGTAGGTATTTTTATAAAAGTACCTACCTAAAGTATGGGACAGGGTAAGCTTGAGCTTGACATAATAAGCCAAAACTTTGCCCAATTGATCGCGTATAAGAGCTACTTGTAGCGTCATTAGAAAATGTTGGCGATTTTAAACCAATCGGCTCTACGAAATAGTAAAAAAAACATTAGATACCTGAACATTGGAACTGGAAGAGCTTGAGCAGGACATAGTAATACGAAATCTTGTCTCTCTCTCACATCAAATGAGAATATTTTTGACAAAGACGAAAAAGTTGGTGCTTTCAATCCTAATGGTTCTAAAGACAAGATTCGGGAATAATCAGTCAAAAATAATCGATAAGTACCTGAACATTGGAACTGGTAGGGCTTGAGCCGGACATAAAAGAGCAAAACCCTTGCCTTCGATTATTTCGAAAGTGAAACTTTTTGACATTGATGAAAATGTGGGAGCTTTCAATCCCATCGGTTCTGGATCAATAGCAACAAACCGAATTAATGATACACAAAATTACCTGAATGAAGGAGAAGGAAACCCTTGAGCCGGGCACAACATTCCAAAACTTTGACCTTGGTCCCTTTTATAGCCCAATAATTGGAGATCATTAGAGAATGTTGGCGCTTTCAAGCCTATAGGTTCTGGATATTACAACAATAATTAATAAGAGAATCACGAGATTACCTGAACGATGGAAAAGGGAAGCCTTGAGCTGGACAAATTAAGGCGAAATTGTGGCCTTGCTCTCGCTGATAGCCCAACATTTTTATATCGTTAGAGAACGTTGGAGCTTTCGATCCTAACGGTTCTGGATTATACAAAAATTACAATCAGTTGTAATTGAGATAATCACCTGAATGAAGGAACGGGAAATCCTTGAGCTGGACAGAAAATTGGTATTTCGATATTTGCGTCTCGTTCCACATATTTAAGTCTCGAATCAGCTGCCAGTTTTGGGGCTCTTGTTCCAACAGGTTCTAGCCGAAAAGTGATAAAACAAAAATCATGTACCTGAATGTTGGCGATGGGAAAGCTTGAGCTTGACATAAAATCGTCAAATTATGACCGGAACTTTTTTCGATTGTTATCCCTTTCACATCACTATTAAATGAGGGAGTTCTTGAGCCCATTGGTTCTAATTATAATCAGTAGAAACTTGTTAAAGCTTGATCAACGATAATTACCTGAATGTCGGTGCAGGATAACCTTGAGCTTGACAAAGTAAGGCAATATCATGCCCTTGATAATCCTCGAACGATATCAATTTCAGATTGGTTAACAATTTCGGACTTCGACTGCCCAAAGGTTCTGGAATTGATGGAATTTCACTAACCTGAATAGAGGCACTGGATACCCTTGAGCCGGACAAAGTACGGCCAAAGCTGAGCCTTGTTTGAAATTGACAACATCGAATTTGGAATGGGACGAAACTTTAGGCAATGTACTGCTTATAGGCTCTAAATTTCCAGAATAAAAGACAAAAAGATGCAATTAGTACCTGATCGAAGGGACAGGGTAAGCTTGCGCTGGGCACAATATCGTAACACTATTACCACTCAAACTTTCAAAAGTATGACTCTTATCCATGGTTGGGAATTTGGGCTTTACACTACCCATCGGCTCTAGAAAAACCAAATCGAAATAGCACAACTAAATTTTTGGATTTTTACAAAATCAAAATTAGGATAGAGTACCTGTAATTTGGAACTGGAAATGATTGTGCTGGACATAATAATGTTAGATTTTTCGCTAAAAGAGCATCAACGGTTTGTATTTTAGAAGTACCAGCTGATAATCTCGGGCCAACACTACCAAGAGGCTCTAAACAATCACAAAAATCAATCATTTATTTGAGGAGCAAATTAAGCGAAATTACCTGAATCTGGGTACTGGGAACGCTTGAAACGGACACAGGAGAGTTAAATTGGACGAAATTCTGTCGATTACAGTACGAGATTGGTCGCCGGAAGTCAATTTAGGCACAACAGTTCCTAGTGGTTCTGGGGATATCAACAGAAAAAAAAATCGAAATTAACAAGTACCTATGCTTCTCTTGTTTTTCATTTCAATTGGGCAAAATTTTGGGGGATGATCGATAATTTCGGACAAAATTACCTGTAAAGTGGAGGCGGAAATGCTTGTGCTGGACAAACAATTGCTAAGCTCATATCACTACGATAAGTGTCAACAGTTGGGAATTTCGGTATATTCGGCCGGACAGAGCCTAATGGTTCTGCACAACACCATGGTAAAAATCAAAAAAAAAACACAAAAATTAGGAGAATTTCCAGAATTACCTGAATAGAGGGACAGGAAATGCCTGTGCTGGACAAACTAATGTGACCATTGTTTGACTTTTAGAGACGAAACCTCTCAAATTATCAGTTGCTGGGAATTTTGGCAAAACGCTTCCAATAGGTTCTAACAAAAAATTTTCGAATCAAGCCAAAAAAAAAGTGTTCCCCTATTTTAGTTTAAATAAATAAAAGGGCAATTTCAAATTTTTTTTACCTGTATCGAGGAACAGGAAAGGCTTGTGCTGGACACAAAAGCGTGATACTCTCCTTCAGATTACCTTTGAACGTTCTTGAAATATCGGTAGTTGGGAATTTTGGCAAGACACTCCCCATTGGTTCTAAATTATCCACAAAAAATAAAAGGCAACTAAACTACTCGAAGATAATTCGACACGAAAACTACCCAAAAATGTTGGAATAAGACATAAAATACCTTGTAAGAGGTACTGGAAATCCTTGAGCTGGACATAACAAATCTACACTAGAATTTAACGAATATAAATATTCTTTTCTAGTTTCCAATGGAAATTTGGGCAGCACACTTCCAACAGGTTCTAGAATTTTTGATTTTGCACAGTTGAACAATCTCACCATTGCAGATTAAATATGAAAAAATTGAAGCAAAAAAATAATGGCCGAAAACTTACCTTGGATGATGGGCTCAATAAGACCCCCTAAACCCCAAAATTTCGGATCAAGGGGCCAGGGTACCCAAACAACAAGAATAATAAGAACCTGCCAGAGCTAATAGGATCGGATAATGTCAGGATGTTAATTTTGCGGTTAATAGGACAGGTACTGTTTTTTTTTCGTTTGATTTTTCGAAAATTATCGGCCAAATTTTGATAAAAATTTTGAAAGTGCCCGTTTCTCTTTTTTCAAAGACAAAAAAGAAGCAAGGGTACCCTATCCCAACATTCAGGTAAATTCTCAACATTTAATGAAGTGTTGGTCGGGAACAATTCATTAAAGTTGATCAAAAAACAAAAACTCCAGCCAACGATTTTGCGACTTTTACTTTGTTTTATTGAGAGACTCTCAGTCAAAATCGATAGCCGGAAAGACATTGAAATTCTTTGAAAATTTTTCATTAAATCGATCATTCTCGATAGAATTTCAAGCGAATCGTTCAAAGCAAAGAAAATGCCACTTTTAGCTTTTAGTCGAATTAATTCCATTATTCATAGAAGGTGATGCATCGAAGTATTTAGGGTGCGTTCATTTGTTCCACATGGTACAATTTTCCGATAAAATTATAGCCGACAGAAGTGGCGATTTCTCTACTTCAAATGTATGAAACTTTTAAATAACTTAACAGCCATTCAAGTAGGGTTTTTGTCGTATTTTTTTCTCAATTATTATAACTACAGAGAATATTCTCTATTTGAGCTATTTAAATATTGAAATAACTCTACAAACAGGAAATTCCTTCTAATCCGAATAATATCAGTTGTTATCATGATCGTAATTCATTTGTTTATATTACTATGTTTACAATTATAAACTTATAATTTTTAATAATTTTTTTATTATCATTTTCAAAATTTATCGTTTGATAATGAACTTAATTGCCGACATTCTTGCAACAATAAATTATTGTTTATTATACAAGAAGAAATATAGTCAAATTGAATAGCGGTACACAATAAACAAATGAAAGAAGAATGTAAGTGAACTTTGACAAGAAGTTTTTCTTTTCAAAAAGTGTCACAAATATTTTTTGAGCAAAGGAGGTACTTCAGCAGAATTATTTTTGAGTGATTCCTCAAAATGAACCACTTTTGGCCTTAAGTAAGTCAGATGTGACTTCAACTATACTTAAATTTCGGATCAATCGCATTAGAGAGAGGGAGCAATAATTTCTTGAAGAAATATAAAGAAGAAATATATAGAAAAATAATTCAACTGATCAGATAGAAGGAAAGTGCGATTTCGAGGACGAAAGTATCAAATCACCTTTGGACCAGAAAACTTTGAGCATTTTTATTGAAAATCAATTTTCCAAATAACACATTTAAGTATAGAAAAAGTGAAGGAACTTTTCTTCAATTTTGGAATACTCTCGATAGTATCCAAAATACTTCATCTGGCCCAAAGTTATTAATGAAGCCCAATCAGGGAAAAAACTTGGCAAAACCAGAGAATTTCTATAAAAATCAACGATGTTGTTTATCTTTCAATCTGTCATCAATTATTTAAAATTCATCGGAAAAATCATTCCAGAATCTATCAAACATTTTTTTTTTTAAATAATCCGATTTCGAACCCAACTCAAATGACTGTTATTCGATTAAATATAAAGTCACTAATTTTTTTTTGAATTCTATAATTAGTGTTGCTAATAATAAAATGATAAATTAGTGACTTTTTATTGATGATTGGGAAAAAATCACAAGCTGTTAATGAGATTATCGTTAATTGAAAAAAATTAGACCAATAGCGACGTAAATATAACTCGACTATATGATTACAAATAATGACTTTATCGCACTTATAAAATGGTTATATTCAATTGTCCCCTTTATGAATCCAACACTGAATCAATTGTTCACTTTTCCAATTGAACAATATTTCTTCTCTTTGTTCTGAATTCAAGCTTTCTCTCTTTTAATAATTATTCAATGGAGCCGATGTGATTTGAATGGAACACACGACGACAATAATTCAGGTTTTCTAAATTTAACATCAGTTCAACGGCTTTTTTACAACATTTTTCTCGATTTTTTTCTCACAATAATTGTGATTTTTTCCCAATTTTTCTCAACTATAACGATTTGAAATTGTTGCAACATTGAAAAATTCACTTACCAGTGATGACCAAACGACCTTTCGTGGCACTTAAGCGTGTTTCACCAGTTAAGCGATGTTTCGTGCGACACTGATACGATTTGTAACCATCTTCTGGACCAACATCGCGAATATGGAGCTCTCCAGATGGTAATACCAGATATTTACTATCTACAATCGTAACATAATTGGAATTAATCGCAATGAAGTCCTTCAAATCCTGAAAATCTCCAAATTCGTTCCCAATTCAAAACGGACAAAATCACGAAACAAATGCACCAAATTTGGAAATTTTCTCAAGAAATTCAATCGAATAAATTGAAAGATTTACAAGTTCGAATAGGTCGTATTCAAATCGAATTACTGTCCCTCCAAAGTTTTCACCACATCAAAGTTCCGTATCGTTACTAAAAAGCTGCGTTTGATTATTCGAGAACTTGGTGAGGAATCGTAACTTGATCTAAATCCGTTTCCATCACTAACAATATAAGTGATACCAACTTGTGAATCCTTCAATTAGAAAAATGGACCAATTTTCTGATTTTTCCGTACTAGAACAAACAGTGAAACGGAGTGAAAAATCGGTCTATTCTTCTTTCTAGTTTTTCTAAAGAAAAGCGAGTCGTCGGGATTCCGGTCAAAATCGGGATGTAAACGGAAAAGAGGATAGCAGGAATTCCAGTAGACCAAATCAATTATTTTGTTGTTGTTTTTGCATAAATGAAAAAAAATTAACGAAAATTAAAGGAATATACAGACGAGAAACTAACCATATTGATCATGATCCTTTGGAATAATCTCGTTTTGATCATCTTGCAACCAAGAAACGATATAAACGTAGTCGCTGACAAAACTCGGAATATGGCATTTAAAAATGGCTGTGTTACCCTTCAAAACGCTTTCATCCATCACATTAGCATTGTAGGCTTGTGAAACAACTAGAAAAGAAGATGAGACAATTTTAAAACAGATCCGTACTTTGAAAATTGTAAGACGAGACAAATCAATAAGTACAGATCTGTTCTAGATAATTCTTGGCAATTTTCCAGAAAAATTATCGACTAGATACTAGAAGGCAAAAAACGACGATAAAATGAAGTCGCGGTACAACAATCTTGTCGACCATTTTGATTACACAGCGGAATTGTTAGGAGAACCCCGGGCTCTGATTATTAATCGAATTATTTCCGCTTATATTAAAATAGAAAGAAAGAAAAATATCGAGCAAAAGGGGATGTTTGTGAATAAAGGACGAAAGGGTGTAATGCATTCGTATGTAGAACTAGAGAAGGGTTGCAGGATCAACAGGTGGATGATTAAAACCACTCGCTTTTGTTATTGTTGTTGTTGTTGATAATTTTTTTTTGTGAAACTAACCAAAATCATCAACCGGTGGTAGAAAAGTATTATTTGCTGTATCCTGCCAGGCGACAATTTCCACATGATCAGAAACAAATGACGGTATTTGACATTTGAAAACGGCCGTATTGCCTTTAATGACGAAGACATCATAAACTTGAGCTTCATAATATTGATTGACCACTGGAACAATTCCGAAGTTGCATCAGATAAATTCGGGTGAAATCGGGGAAAAGTTGGGAAATTTGCCGGGTTTGTTTTCGATTATATCAAATCAAAAATTACCCTGCATCGCAATCGAATCGGGATTATATTCGTAGAGGGTCCCATCGTCGGCTATCCAGGCTTCGATTTGTACGAAATCGGTCACAAAACTCGGTACTAGACATTTCAAAATGCCCGTGTTGCCTTTGAGGACGAACTCATCGATGACGCGACTTTGGTAGAATTGTTTCACAACTGAGCCCAAAAAAAAATTGTAAACAAAACAACAATAAAATATCTACTACTACTACTACTGGAATGGCGGCAATTTTGGCAAATGGGAATTGAATTGAGGCGGCGAAATTACCGTAGTCGTCACTTTGTCGATAAGTGTTCCCTTGCGAATCCCGCCAATTTTCGACAACTACAAAATCTGATACGAACGATGGTACTTCGCACTTCATTACAGCCGAATTACCACGAATCACATATTCGTTATCAGCTTCTACTTCATAAGATTGAGCCACGACTTTGATAAAAAATTAGAACAAAAACATAAGGCAATTAAATCTGACATTTGCCGATGATAAGTGGGAGATTCTCCAGATGGTGAACATGTGGAGTTTTTGGGGGGGAAATCGTTAGATATTGTAACTGATAGCCTTTGGAATAATTTATGGCGAAATTCGATTAATCCTACACACGAATCGACTATCAAAACTAACGACCCATTATTCATTAAGAATAGAATAAGGATGATTTTCTGTTGATTAGAACAAAAAAACAAAAAAAGGAAGGACTCGTTTTTCTTTGATTCAATGGAATTCGGATTGGCTCCAAATACCGTAATTATTGTCGTCGTTGTACTTATGGACTTGGCCATCATCGGCTATCCAAGCGTCAATTTGGACAAAATCGGCCACAAAACTTGGTATCTTGCATTTCATTATAGCGGCATTACCACGTATGACGTACTCGTTTTCGGCCTCAGTCACATAGTACTGGGCGACAACTAGATTTTATCAACAAACAAACAAAATTACCAAAATCACTAGATGGTTTCATTACAACGCCTAGTTGATCAATCCACGACTCGACATAAACAAAATCGGCAACAAATGATGGGATACTGCATTTTAGAACGGCCGTATTGCCGCGTATCACGTATTCAGTTAGAATTTCCGCTTTATAGAATTGATTGACCACTGGAAGAAGGAAATGTGAAAGACAATAATTAGGTTGGATAATTTAGACAATTCTGGTATAAGCCCGAATAATTGGAACAAGAAAGAATACCATAATTATTGCTGTGAATATATTCAGAATTATCTGATCCAACCCAAGCTTCAACGCGGACAAAATCGGCAACGAATGATGGTATGTTGCATTTTAGCACAGCAGTATTGCCTCGAATCACATATTCGGAAACAACTTCGGCTTCGTAATATTGATTGACAACTGGAAAAATTCAATCTACTGATATTCCTGCTTTTGTTTATCCGAAATTATTGGATTTTTGAGTGTTTTTTTTTTGTTTTTTAGAAAAACCATCCGTGGAAAGCTCAAGGATATTTGCGCCAGTTTTCGAAAATTTACCATAATTCGCCTCTTCCATCGCATAATTATGCCCTTCGCTATCACTCCAACTGATCACATAAACGAAATCGGCAATAAATGATGGTATTGAACATTTTAATACAGCAGCATTTCCACGGATGACATATTCATTATTGACTTCAGTTTGATAGAATTGTTGGACGACTGGTGATAATAAAAAAACAACAAATTTCTATAAATAAATGGAATAATTTACCATCCGGTGCGCCCGGATAAAAATTTTCATCTTGGTCAGTATGCCATGAGATAACATTGACAAAATCGGCAACAAATGATGGTATTTGACATTTTAATATGGCGGCATTACCACGAATTGCGTACTCTTTATTAACGTCAGTATCGTAGAATTGGGCAACAACTGTAATTTTCGATTAAACAACAATATGTACAAAAATAAATTATAAATAAATCCTGTAAGAGAAAAAATTAAAACATAACTATTTCAACTGCGATTTTCTCCCGGCCTGAAATTGTTGCTGTAATCGAAATTGTTTGTTTTTCTTATCAGGAGAAATACTATTCGAAGCTCCTACAATCGGTAGTTGGTATTTGACAGTCTCTATCAACCGGAAAAATCTGATAACGCTGAAATTTACACAGTGAATTGGGAAGTTTCGAAATCTCGAAGAAATGCTAGGCTAAATATTTTGAGTGGAAAAAGAAAATCTAGCTTCTGGACCAAAATTCAAGATTTCATCGAAAATATTCTTTTTATTGATAAAAAATTTTTCGAATATATCGTGGAAACAAAAGAAGATTCATGTTAAATAGAAAATGGTAAATTTATGAGTTTGATCCACCTTGACCCGTTTCTGAGCGGAAATCTTGGAAACTTCGATAAGGAAAGCGCGTGTTGTGTTTAAAATTGAAAATTTATAAATTCCGTAAATCTTGATAGCTATTGAAAATTTTGCGACAGACTTAATTAAGTCAAGTGATTTTTAATCAATTATAAATAAATCGCTAGAACGCACCAATCACTTTAGATGCAAAAACAAAAATCATCAAGCACAAAATTAAAGTCCAAAAATTAAACAGTTTGATAATAATCAACGACAAAACTTAATCCTCCTTTCAATTAATAGTGCTCCAGTTTCTTCCTCTAGCAAATTGAATTCATTAATGAGTCGGAATTAAAGCGGAAACATAATTCGGTCATTCGAATAACAATAAGGACCTTAACACTATTTTAAAAATTAACGAGTTCAACTTCCTTCAGTTTACATTTTTGTTGAGGATTACAGTATCGATTTCCTCCATGTTAAATGAATATGACGAGACTGTTGACGCGACCATGTGCACCGACCATAACAGAACGAACATTCAACTTTTGTATGAAACAACAAATAAAGGGGTGGTTGAATGACAATAAGCCACAATAATTCACCAACTATCCAATTATGGGGGCTATTCGTTAAAATGATTGTATTTTAAACATTAACACTATAATTACATCCAATTGAAATTAATTAAATGGTTGACAAACTTTTTTTTAATATTTTCTAAATAGTATTTCTCCGTGTATATTTGAAAAAATTTAAATTTCAACACGAAAATCGACTCACCAGCACGAACATTAACATCTCTAGAATGGACAGAGCCGACGCTGTTCTTCGCCAAACAGGCATAAACTTGAGCATGGACTTCTTGACGGTAATCTTCGGCACGGAATGGCGGAAACACCAAATTACCATTGGCCAAGACTTGCCGTAAGCCGGGAACATCACCAACAGCTGTACCATCGGAACGGACCCATATTATATCCGGTATTGGGTTGCCGCGTGCGCTACATTCAACGACAGCCCCAGTTGTATTGGAAAAATCAACACGATTCGGTGGTTCACGTACAAATACCGGACCGGAAGTATCATCATCGGCATTAATTAATTTCAACACTAATACGAACAAAGTCAATAATGATAGGGATGGATGTCGACCAGGCGGTGGAGCGGACATGGTCGTTGGAATAACAGCACAACGACAATCTGAAATTGAAGAACAAATCGTTAGAGAAGAAAGTCTTTTTGTCCGGATTAAAAATAGTTGGCAGGAAATTGGGGTTGAGCGTTGAAAGGGCGTGAATAGCATAGGGGAGTTATAAATATTTGCGTCGAATATCCAAAAAAAAACAATTCTAACAATAAGAAATAAGTACTCTAGAGTATAATGAATGGACATGAATTGGAACAAAATTGATAATAAAAGATAAGTTTATTATTGTCGGCGGCAAATACGACCGGAAATGTGTAATTCAATAAATAATCGAAAAGATTTACATAAAAATACAAGTCGTAATTTATTTATAAATAATCAATCTTTAGCTTAGTTTAGTTTACACCGAATCCTAATCGTACAATCCAATCGTGAGATGTACTACAACCTGATCGACAGACGTAGCGATGCGATTGTACAGACAGATTTGTGCGTGAGTCTATACCATAGGTCATTAACAATCGAATATAATATTTGATAAGAAGACGTTATGAATTATTTAAATAAATGATAAAATGGAAATATGCGTGACAATGATGTTAATTATAGTAATAATATTCTATTATCAATATGGAAAAGTTCAAAAATGGCTCCACCCATTTTCCTGTATCCCACCCTAGAATTTTTCTAATTGGCAAACCACAAATTGTCTTATCAACAAAAATTGAAGGATCGACCAATTACAATAAACTTTTGGGAGAAATTTCACTTCGTTAAATTCAATGACGGAAACAAGGCTAGAGTTGCAATTTTCCGAACTGATAATTACGGGTTCTCATTTATTATTATTATTTTTTTAAAAAGTAATAATTTGATTGGCTCAAATTTTCAGACTTCATTGGTTTCAGATGGTTGTCAAATTCGAACTTGAGCCAATGAGAGTTGTTGAAGCAGCGAAATTTTTGATCAAAATGGAGATTCCATCAGACGTACTTATTCACCATTATTGTTATAGGACTTTCAGAAGATTTCTAATCAATAATTTTTGATATAATCGATACAAATTGCGAGGAAATCATAAATAAATATAAATCAGCGATTATTTATCGTCCAATTGAACCTGTCATGACCTTTGTAATATTTTGTAATATCCAAAAATAGAGAGAAATTGGTACAAAAATTAGAAATTCAAATAGTTTTCGAATTAATTAAACTTAAGTCAGATATCCACTTAATCACAATATCTGTATTTTTTGGGTTGGAGCATGAGACCGTTAAGAAAAGACAAATGAGTAGAATCTTAATAGATTTTGTTTTGATTATTTTATCACTATTAGTATTATTAATATTCCACACCTGGCAGACGTTCAGAATAAAGTAGAAAAATGGTAGATTTTTGTGTCCCTCAACATCATCATCATCATCATCACAAAAGCAGGTGGTGTTTCTTTGAAAAACTACAAGAACAGCTGCTGAAGCGCTGTCGAAAACTTGATCATATTCGAGAATTAAATGAAAATTAGAAAGAACAAAAAATAGACAAAAACTTATAGGATTTCCTGCTTAAAATCATAAACGTTACTTTGCATTAATTAAACGATTAGAAGCTCTCCAAAATATTAACAACTTTTGTATACATGCGTGTATGTATGCGTGTGTGTTTTTATATACATATGTACATGTGTATATGTATTGTGGGGAGATATTAATAACTATTTCTCTTTTGTCATCTCCAGCGGCTACTCGTTTTCCAAGAAATATTCAAAAACAGCTCATCCTTTAGAAATTTGATGAATAATAAACAATAATAGTCGAATCGACTTTTCGTTTATTTATAATAAGAGTGAATTTGAAGGGTGAAAGGCCCGGCGTGGGTGGTTAGTTTACTGTGTTTTGTCAAGGGTTATTAGCCCTCTAATAAAAATCGATTTTTCTCTATTATATACTCACTTATTATTATAGATTCTTGTCCAACGTTTATTATACCACTAAACAACAATAGATTTGACTATTTTAAAATCGACACTCACTTAGATTTAACACATCGTTCGCTTATAACGAACTAAAGCGAATATTTAGCTACTGGAAGGCATCACACAAATGGGGAATGAGTCAGAAAAAACAGTGCGCAGCGACTACGATGCGGACTCGCCCCTGCAACATGTATACTTGGTTGCATACACAACAAAACTAATATCCATAATCCTATCAGAAAAATACAAGTTTTCCTTGTATTGTAAAGGAAGATGAGGAAAAAAAACTCAAATTTACAGTGAAAAATTTATTGAATGTTGAAGCAATAATTTATTTATTAGCCCACAAAAGCTCTCGCTTAATTATTATATAAGCCTGTTTTTATACAAAAAAAAGGAAACACAGAACTATTAAAAATTACGATTTAGAAACAATCAAAGTTGCTCTTGGTCCTAATCCTAAACATTCTAACGGCACATCATAATCGTCAGGTCCAAAAATTTTCCTTGGAAAAGATGTCATTAAACTAAAAGGCCCATCGTCATCTTTACGATTCATTTCAACATACAATCGTACGGCAGATAGCGGTTCTTTTGCTCCAAAAGTTTGAACTAAACAAGAACCGTTTGTTAAACGAATTTGTAAAACAACTTCGGAATAATTTTGTGGTGGTTTAGGTGTTGCTATTGATGGCTGTTGTTGTTGTTGTGGCTGTTGAGATGGTGTTGTGACTGTTTCTGTTGCTGCTTGTCCAGAGAATTTCGCTTTTCTAGCCAATTTATCCTGTTCAATTTGCTCACGTACACGTTGTCTAGCTAAACGTTCATCTTCTTTTTCACGTCTTCTCTGTTCAATAATCTTCTTCATCTCTAATTCGTCTAATTTCTTTTTGGCCTCTAACATTTCTTTACCAGAACGTATACGATTACGTTCTTTTTCTAATGCTTCTTGTTCTTCACGTTTCTCGCGCTCTAAGCGCCGTTGTTTCAATTTAGCTTCAATTTTGGCCAATTGTTCTTTTTTCTCGTCTTCAGTTAGAGGTTTTTTCTCTTCAGTTGATTCAGAGAATTTCTCATGACCCGATTTGCTAGCATGAAATTCAACTTCGGATTGATCTTTGAATAATTTACCACATTCCTCACATTTAATTGATCTAACAACTTGATTCTGTTCTTCATCTTGTCGTGATTCAATTTGTTGTTCATCTATTTTCTCATCGCTATTATGATCAATTTGGTCTTGATTTGATGTAGATTCGTTCGTTTTTTGTTGAGTAAGTTCAGCTTCTAATGCATCATCATGGGATATTATATAGTCCATAACAGTTTGTATTTCGTTACTACCACTCCGAGTAACAGCAATTTCACTATCAGAACAACAAAAATATTGATATCAAGTAAAATTTATAGGCGATGTAAAAATATTTAGAACTTACACTTTTTCTTTACTGAAGCCCATTTCAATTAATGTAGCTACAGTACTCGACATTTTGTTGCTGTTTTATAAATAATTTCAACAATCAATTAACTACAATTGCAACAATTTTTTAGCGATAACTTCCTATTAAAAAAAATTTTTCCGGATAATCGGCTAAATTTTCACACATGTCAAAATTTTTTCCTGACAACTCACTGTCCATTGGCAATACTTATCAAGCGGGAAATTTGAATTGAGATATCGAAATAAACGGCGTAATACTTTTTTTTGGAACGTATTAAAATATTACACGACAAAATTTTGTAATAGTCGATCTATATTTTCGATATTTGATCTTTGAAGTGTTTCGCAATATTTCATCAATTTTTGGTGACAAAATTAAAAGTACTAATAGTAAGTGATCTAACCTAAAAGTTATTGAAAAAAATGTTTTTTTTAAACTTTGAGATTTTAATTCAAATTTAATTGAACCTGTTGACGATGAAAATTTGACACATGATTGACACACCAAATTTCCAAATTATTGTGATTTTTATTAGAAAAGTTCAAAAATTATGGTATCTTTGAAGAGGTTATTTCATAATTATTTTAGAGCAACCACGAAAAAAAGAGAATATTTCGCGAGAAAACTCGTTGGGTATAATTCTCATCATTTTTCTATCAATAATTTAATCATAAAACGCCGATTATTTTGTTGCAGATTTTCCCAGCATCAGATGTATACAGTTGTATCTGATGTTAGGAATTACAATAAATTTGTACCGTTTTGTACAAAATCAACAATTCTTGCATCAAAACCTGGCCATATTAAAGCAAAACTTAGTATTGGTTTCCCACCAATTAGTGAAGAATACACATCAGTTGTTACATTAATTGAACCGAATTTAGTACGAGCTATTTGTACAGAGGGACGTTTGTTTACAAGCTTAGAAACTAAATGGAGATTCAATAAGGGCTTATATAGTAACCCACAAAGCTGCATTATTGATTTTTCGATTAATTTTGGTTTTAAATCAAGTCTTTACAATCATATTGCCAATGTATTTTTTGATAAACTCGTATCAAGGATGGAACATGCTTTTATTAATGAAGCTAAACGACGTTATGGACCAGAATCTGTACCAGTACATTCTCTGGATAGTGCCGATTGGGAACAAACCTGATAATTGTTGAAGTGATTAATTTATTTCAAATTGCTGTGTGTAAATAAACGTTCCTTTTATTATATGTATATCGATGTTGAAAAATTAAATTATTTATTTTATTCTATCAAAAGTTTCTCGTTCACACTGTTGAAACATTCAATTAATCCGCCTCTAATTTTGGGGAGTTTGGATTAACATTCCATAAGTTGGTACTAATTAGAGATGGTGAATAGAAGCAAGAAAATATAAATTGAATCAAGGTATATGATGAGTGATTCAATTTAATCTTGTAATATTTTACAATCGATCAAAATTGTTTGATTGTCTTAAAGTTGTATCGATATTGTTGAAATTTGGAAATCAGTGTATTAAAAATTATGACCAATACAGCCCAACTCTAATTGTAGTTTTTAGACGAATGACATAACATTACGATATAACCTAACATTTCTCAAAAATTATTAAATTCCGTTCAAATTTGACAAGAAAAATGTCTCAGTTAACAGTTTTTCAACGTTTCTCATTAGTACGTCGTTTATTACCATCAATAAATCGCCGTTTTGTTTCAACTACGAAAAAAACAAATGATACAGCCGCACCATCAACAATTCAACGTACACCACAATTAACGAAAACAAATACTGAATGTGGCCAAAATTGGGTTACTTATGGTTGGGATCCCAGTTCAAAAGAGGCTGATCGAAATGCAATGCATTCAGTTATGTTCGCATCAGTTACTTTATGTTTAGTAATAGGTGGTATTTATATGGCGTATTTGCCCGATTATCATTTGAGAGATTGGGCACAAAGAGAGGCGTTTTTGGAGTTACGTCGTCGTGAAGAGAATAATCTACCATTAGTTGACCCCAATTTAATTGATCCAAGTAAAATTGAATTACCATCCGATGATGAATTAGGTGATACCGAGATTATTATTTAATGTTATAATTTAGATAATGATGTAAATATTTACAATAAAAAAGTGATTTCTTAATTTAATTTAATGAATTAATTTATTATTCTCGAACCTACTAATAATTACACCCCAAAATAAAATAAAAAACAATTGAAGAAAAAAGAAATATTTTAGAGAGTGAACCAAATCAAGAATTTGACAGAATTGTAAAAATTGAGTAGGTATTCTTCGTAACGATAATTCTCTAGACAAGCCTCTTTATCAAAATTATCACTATAATTATCGTCGTAATCGATAAAATCAGAAAAATCAGGTCCCTTGTAGTTGCTAGGAACTGTTTGATAATACATTACAGGTTCATTTAATTTACAATTTGTTAAAATTCCATCTGCATCATTCCATAAATCAACATCACCGTGCGTTACATTACAATCAATTAAATCTAGATCTTTATCAAAACAAATTCGTATTTCGCTAATTAATGACTTTTTCATATTACTATCAACAACACATTGAATATTTGGATTTTTACCTAAAATTGACCTAACAGAATCAAAAATATTCTGAACTGTATAACCAGCCGATTGTGAACTATCAGGAACAATCTGATGTTTCGACAGTATATCAGTTAATTTATATTTTTGATTCCATAATAAACCACGTCGAAAAAAATTCGTAACACTATCTAATTGCGGTAATACTGATGCACAAGTACCATGTTTGTTCCATTCATGTTTCCAAAATGAATTCAATTTCGTATTACCTTCAATATTCGTCCAATATAATTCTAGATCATTCAAAATTGGTTCTATTTGCGACATATCGAAATGTAAAGCTGAATCACAAAAAAATGGGCCATTTTTACCAATTTTCGTCGGCCATACACCGTGTACAGTCCAAATAGTTGAATCTAATGGTAAATTACATTTATTATTCTGACTACGTTCTTCCCAATCTAGACAAGCTGTTATAGGCCAACGTTGACTATAAACTAAATAATCCCAATCTTGAAAAGGTGTGGGTTCTGGTTTTTCTATTGTTGAATCATCATTTGAGAAACTATTGTAACGAAAGAAAAATTCAAAAAAAATAACTGGATTAATCACAATAGCTTACGTTTTATCAATTAATAGAAATTTTAATACACAATAGAACGTAATTTTGTACATTGTTTTGATAATATTTTCTAAAGCGTCATTATGAAATTTTCAAAGATCAAATAAACAAGTTGGCCTTCTGATATAAAAATTGACATTTTGTTAAAAAAATTGACATATGTTAGTATTTAGAAAGGTAATTCGCTAGATGGCGGTAGCTGTCACCGATCAAAGTCCAGAATTTTGAAAAATTAGGTATCAAAAATTGAATTCCCAAAAAATGAGTTCTTTAGTAATTCTCATTATTTAATATTCGAAATTTATAACTATTAATTTGTATTTAAGCGCAATTCTTCAAATACTGTTTTTTTTTTCAATACGGTCTCAAAATGATGTTCAATTATAATATTACGAGCTTGCGACAGAAATTCGCAGCTAGGTGGTAATTTCTCAATTTTAAAGCCCCAAACCTAGGCAATGGAATTACATGCTCATGAGTTAAAAAGACTTACCACTCCGTCATGGTAATTTTCAATGTAAAATGCTAACAAAAACAACAATAAACTGAAGAAACATTTGATTAAGTCCCAGAAGATATGATCAGTTTGAATCAATAGTATGATGTTGGATATTGAAAAGTATAGAAGAAAAAATGAATTTTCTCAAATATTCTAAAAGAATGCTGTTTCTCTCACTGAGTCATTATTTTCAAAATGCTCAATTGTTGATGTAATTTATTAGAAAAAAAAAACAATTATTTTAAATTAATATATTTCTCTCCCTCAGGTTTAGTCCTGGGCTAACAAAATCGACCTCAAGGACTCTAGCATAATCACTATGATTATTATTCAATTATTTACAATAACAATAAAAAAGAAATGACGAAAATAAACGTGTTTCTATATAATTTTTTTTTTAATAATATCGAGTAATCGATTATCTTCAGTCTATTTCAAAAGTTTTTTGATGTTTTTCTTAAATTTATTATAAATATAATTTAAAATTTAGAAAATACAGTAAATACATTTTCTTCAAAAAAAAACAAGAAAGAAAAGGAAAATATGGTAATTTCCTATTATGTTTATAAATATAATCCATCACCTTATTATTATTATTATTTTATTTCTGCACAAGAAAAGCAGCATAAACAAAAATTTCACGAGAAAATATCAATTTTTCTTCATTATATTAATGAAAAAAGGCACAAACGCCTCGTTTTAACGCATTTTCTTATAGCAGAGAGGTTACGATGTGACAATATAAATCAAAATAATAATAATAATAATAAAAATATATGTATGTATGTGTATAATAGAATATATCATCGATAACATAAAATTATGTAATATTTATGTAACAATATATGTTCATTTGTTTTCTTTATATTATATGTATATAAACTAATGATCGTTATTATTATTGTTATTGATTATTCAATAATTATTATAAACAATGCTAAATAATCATATACAACTAGTTATAAAATTAATTAAATTAAAGACCAAAATTTAAAAAATAATAAAATAAAAACACTAAATATCATAACATCTCTACAAAAAAAAATCAATTGATTAGTGCCATTTTGTAGGCCTAGTCTGTTCTCTCACACGTCACAGGGAAGACATAATATCGTCGAGAAAACGAAAAAGAAAATAATAAAGAAAAATTACATCTGTATTTTTTATCCAAAAATTGTTTGTTTATATCCAAATTCCAATATCGAGAGTCCAGTGTCGTCGCCAGGCCTATTAATTTTTTATGCAGCAAACAGTGAGGGAAGAGGTTGCTTTAGCAACAGATATATTTTTTTTAATTTAATATTTTTAATCTTAAACTAACGTTAGTTTCCAACATATTCATTCAAAGCTTTGAAATTCTCTACTTTTGCATTAATTTTTATGTTTGTTTTAATTTCTGGCAGTGGCTCATCTGTCTAATCAATTAAACTATTATTATTTTTTTTTTGTAAAGAAGATCTTGTCCCAAAATAATGACGAAAAAAAACCTATTATTCGGACAGAATTTTTGAATCACAGTAGAGATTTTTAGCTAGATTTTTATGTGGTTTTTACTTAATTTGTTTTTTTGTTTTTAAAATAAAAAAGAAGATATGATTAACGACGACCCCATGCACCGCTAATAGGAGCTTGTTGTTGTTGTTGTGGTTGTTCTTCTTGATTATTACGTCCAAATGATGGAAATTCAGTAACACTAGCTGTATTTGGAGCACGTTGTTCCCATGGGCCACCTTGTACAACAAAACCATTACCATTATCGCGATTTCCCAATTGTCGACCAGATGTAGCTGGATTAAATTCAAAATGTACACTTAATGTATGTTGTTTGTCTCTTGATTCTTGTTCTTCAACATCCTGTAACTAAAATTAATTTCATAATAATTTTTTTTATATTGCTATAATCTTTAAATAAATTTACATATTGCTCTTCTAGACTGAGTAAATGTTCTTTGGCTTCAAGAACATTTTCTTCGTTGCCGGTAATTAGGACAAGATTAGGATCAGCATCATCACCACGTGGAAATTTAATATCAACTTGATAATCGTCCATAATTTTTTTAATATTACGTCCACGTGCACCAATTAATCTTGAATGTACTCTAGAATCAATTTGTATTTCTTCTTTTACCAAATCATTTAATTCATTCACAATTTTCATAATATCATCTTTAGCGTTTTGTGTATTTTGTTCATAACCAGTAATTGTTATTATATGTTCGTCTAGATCACCTTTTTTAGGGAAATTAATTTGTACATCATGATCTTTACGTATTTTTGTTATAACAGCACCACGTTTACCAATAATTTTCGGATGATAATCTGGATTGACTTCAAGTTTTAATGTAAATGATCTCAATTCACGATCTTTACGATCAGATTCTAGTTCTTGCACTTTTTCTAATAATGCTTGTCTAGCACGTTCAACATTAGATGATGTACCAGTAATTTTAATCACATCTTCACGTACACCAGCTGGTGATAATACAATATGTACGTCATATTCATCCATTAATTTTTTAACATCACGTCCTTTCTGGCCGATTATTGAACGATGCAAATCAAACGGTACATCGACATTGATTGTTATCGGTACTAAATCTAATAAAGCTTGTTTTGCTCTTAAACAATTCTCTTCTTTACCAGTTATACGTATAACATCACAATAACGTACAGGACCATTTAAATCACCATTCAATTCACCATTATTCATTAAATATTCTTCAGTATTTTCACGATCTGGGAATTTTATTTGTACATCATAATCCGATGTTATACCTTGTACTTTGAAACCTTTTGCACCCATTACTGTACGATGATGATTTTGTGGTATTATACATTCAATTGTTATCATTGATTCTAGATCTGTTATAATTTCATTTATACGTTGTTTGGCAGCTTCTATACATTCTTTTGAACCTTTCAATATAACACGATCACTATCAATACCAGAACGTGGAAATGATATCATAACACCACCACATTCATCACTAATTCTATGTAAAACTTCACCACGACGGGCTACAAAATGTTTATGATGGCGCGGTTCCACCGTCATTTCACTCTCAATTATATTATCCTAAAATAATAATTTAATAAACAATTACAAAAAATTATAATAATTCAACTTACGATATCTTTTATTGTAGCTTGTAATAGTGCTTTAGCTTCTTCAACGGCATCTTTTTTGCCGATTATTGTGATAACTTCACGATCTTCATCATTGTTTGATGGAAATACGATCCGAGCACCGGTAGAATCACGTATTTTTTTAATATTGGCACCATTTTTACCAATCAGGAACTTGTGATGTTGTGCTTTAGCACGGACCTATAGATTCAAATTTTTTTTTATCATAATTAATAATTAATTATTGGAGAAATACCTCGGTTGTATAGCTGGCAAGTTGTCGTTCATTAGCTAAATCAAGTAATTGTGTTTTGGCACGATCAACATCATCTTTCGGTCCTCTTATCGTAACTTTATCACTTTTACTATCAGTACTTGGAAATTTAATTGTAACACCACCACAATCTTCCATTATTGAATGTATTAATTTACCTTTAACACCAATTAATGAATTATAGAATTTTGGTGGTATTGTAATTTCATCAGTTATAATATTTTCTAATTCATCTTGTATTTTACGGATTTTCTCACGTGCCTCTTCAACATTTTCACGTTTACCTGTTATTGTAATTGCATCGTTTTTATCACCTTCAGCTGGTAAATCGATTTTCGTATGTGTTTCTTCACGTATTTTACGTATATTAACACCACCTTTACCAATTATAAATTTATGGAATTGTTTATAAATTGGTACTTCAATTTGATAACTTTGTTCATTTAATTCTTTTACTAATTTCTCTAAATAACGACTACATTTATCAACATCTTCTTTTGGACCGCGTACTTTGACGATATCATTTTTATCACCAGCACCAGGGAAAAATATTTGAACTTGATTGAATTTCTCACGGATATCTTTGATATTTTCACCTTTTGCACCAATTATACTACGATAATGACGTTGGTCAATACGCACATCGCGCTCTTCTTCATTCTCCAATTTATGGATTCGTTCTTCGATTTCTTGTTTTGTTGTGTGGACACTCTCTTTATTGCCTTCAATACGAATCAAGCCACTTTCATCGATATTGATCATAACATTATAGCCATCCTTCAATCGATTCACTGTCAAAAAATATTTATTTTAATCAATTAAAATTATTTGATATAGATGAAAATAGTTTACCGTTGGCGCCACTTTTGCCGATGATATGTTTAAATAGTTTTGGATCAACATGCATTTCAACAAATGTTAATTTCTTGATTAAATCATTAGCCATATTTTCGATTTGTTCTTGTGCTTTTTCAACTTCTTCTGGTGGTCCTTCAATTTTAATTTTATCCTCTTTTTCAGTAAATTCGACATGTACTTTAGGTAGATTTTGTGTAATCTCTTTAATATTTTGTCCTTTACGTCCTATAATATATTTATGTATCCATGATGGTGCTTCAACATCACTAGAACGTACAGAATTGGCTTTTTCATAAACTTTACTTAATGCTAAACCTAATTTATCCTGTGGACCACGTAAAGTTATTGTACCAGTTGTTGAATCATTTTGTGGCATTTCAACACTAACACCGGTTGTTTGTAAAATTTCAGCAATTGTTGAGCCTTTTGGACCAATAACATATTTATGTTGTGATTTAGGAACTTCAACTGAAACCGTTGTACATCTTTTCTCCATTTTCTTATAAATCTCTTCAATTTTAGCTTTTGCAGCTAATACACCATCTTTTTCACCAGCTATGAATATTTCATCTTTCATAACAGATTGTGGTGGTACATTAATTTTTGCACCAGTTTCAGCTGATAATTGATTCAAATATTCATTATATGGTCCAACAATAAATGGATGATAAATTTTTGGTACATTTATACGTTCAGATGCTTTTTTTGATTGTTGATCGGATGTTACACGAATTTCATGTTCAGCTTTTTCTATACCCTCTTTTGTACCAGTTATCATAAGTATATCAGATGAATCATTCATTGATGGTACAGTAATTTTGGTTGCTGTTTGTTTCTCTAATTCTCTTAGACGATCACCTTTTTTACCTAAAATCCAACGATGATGTTCTTTTGGTATTGATATTTGTTTACTAGCTTGCGTTTGAAAATGTGTTAGAATTTTACGGCGCGCCTCTAATACTTCATTTTGTTTGCCTGTTACTAAAAATGTTAATGATTGATCTTTTCCATGTGATATCTCAATATGTGCTCCTGTTTCTTTCATTATTGAACCACATGTTTGTATCGATTCACCTTCACCAAATTTTTGACTACCATCCAATTTACGCTCCTCAAATGGAACTCTAAACAAGCAAAATAATTATTTTCAAATAATTTGAAAAATGCAAATCCAAAGGTTAACAATGTTATCAACAATATCAATATTCTGATATGTCAAGGTTAAAATAACCATTTGATAACATTATTGTAATTTATTGTTTGTTTTTTTTTTCTCGCTCTATTCAAACAACTTTTAATACCAACCGAAAAACTTGCGTAATTACAGATGAACCAACACGCATTTTATTATTAAGTTGTCCGATATTATTATGATTTTGATGTTGGATATTTGATTCAGGTAATGCTGGGAATAGATCATCATAACTTCTTACAGATGATGGCTCATAAGCCGCACCCTCTTCAATCACTGGTTGCTGCATTTTGGGATTGTCCTGTGTCGTGCCAAGTCGTTACAGCAACACTATAATAAATTTAGAAAAATAATTCGATTAATTCAAATTTGCCGCTATTTTCCTCAATTAACATGAAGTTAGTTATACATATAAAAATAATACCAACTATAATATAATTAAAAATTCGCAAGAGATTTGAAACTATCGAAATAACAATATCATAAATGTATGTAGATATTATATTTTGGTTTTAATTAAGATAAAACTAATTGAACATTTTCATTTTGTACAACAGATCTGCAAATGTAATTGAAATAACGGATATGATAAGAGATAACAATGTTACAAATACAACATATGGAGACCTCTTCATCTAGATGACACGTGAACCATTTTCTGAACTTATCAATATTAACATTGAACGAAAATCAATTGAACTGATTCCATTGTAGCAAAATTAATGATTTTTCATTCAAAGACAAATAATTAATTGGATTCAATAAAAATTTATAATAGAATAGTTGACGTGTCACTTCGTCCCCAACATGTTGACCTAAACGACAACGAAATGTGGGGGAAATGGAAAGCATTTGGCCTATCTCTTCTATGATTTTCAATGCGGTATCTATGTATATGTAAGAATATTTACGTGTATGTGTAATAAATCTATAGATATAGTTGAGTATGTGTGAGTATATAAGTATAAAATATGATTTGAGATTTTTCTTATAACTTACTGTACTGTAAAAAACAGAGAATCCGTCCTAGAAAAAGTTGGACTTCTTCTGTTGCTCCAGTTTCACTTGGTGGTGTCTTAACTAGAACAATTTTAATTAAAAATTGAAGATTTTTTTAGAATTTTAGTGGCCAATAACGGACCACGTTATACACATACCGACTGCCAAGTATAAAATGAAATGTTGGCAAGTTGGCAAGTATGACATTCGTTGTTGGCAACTGCGCAATTAGGAAACAACCAGCGACATCGATCAATGATCAATCAAACTATAATGCAGGAATCTGCACTAATCGAATCGAGTCATCGCCAATATTAAACTGAAATATCATTATAGTTAAATTTAGTTGGATCATTACAATTATTTTTTAAAGGAACTCGATATTTATAGCGATTCCTGAGGAAGATTCAATTTCTATCGAGCAAATATGAACAATAGAGGGCGGAAGTCAATTAGTGAACTTCTATGCCAACTTAAGCTTACGTACTTCCGATAACGAGACGACCTTCAACCTGATACTTTATTGAAATTGAAATCAAAAAAGGTATTGCTGTAAATATACTATTTATTTTCACATCAATTACACGAACAAATCATTTTTATTACTTAATAATACAGTAATATTCCTATTTACGTTTGTAGAGCAGTCGTGTTTAGAGTTGGCTCTTCTTTCTTCGCTACTCCACTCAATAGTTTTTTAATTTCAGCTATAGCACGGCCTGGATTTAAACCCTAGAAACAATACATAATTCACCAAAAAATGATCACACAATCACTAATATGAGCTCACCTTAGGACATGTTTTGGTACAATTCAAAATCGTATGGCATCTGAAAACGGAAAATGAGTCATTTAGACGGCTCAAACGTTCATCACTTGCTGTATCTCTGGAATCAATTATCCAACGATAAGCCTAGAAAAATTTCATTGAGAGAAATTCTTTCATTATATATTATTATGGATTATACCTGCATTAAAACAGCTGGTCCTAGATATTTATCCGAATTCCACCAGTAACTTGGGCACGAAGTTGAACAACACGCACACAATATACATTCATATAAACCATCTAATATAGCTCGGTCCTCCTTACTCTGTAAATATGGTTGCGCTTTACCTGTTCTCTTTTCATCTCTAAAATCAAATTATTATTACAAAATTCTAAGAATTGTTGGTTTTAGACAGACTTTCTTTGTAGCCATGGCTGGATTGATTTGTACTGTTTATAAAAGTGATTCATATCAGGTACAAGATCCTTAACCACATACATGTGCGGTAACGGATAGATAGTAGTCGATTTTGATAAATCAGTATCAATTTTTGTTGTACAAGCCAATGTATTCACACCGCCGATATTCATGGCGCAAGACCCACAAATACCTTCTCGACACGATCGTCGGAATGTTAATGTTGGGTCAATTTCGTTTTTAATTTTGATTAATGCATCCAACACCATCGGAGCACATTGATTCAAATCAACTTCATATTCTTGCATATATGGTTTTTTATCTGGTTCAGATGGACTCCAACGATACACAGAAAATTTCTTGTTACGCACCTCTTCTGACTGATTTGCCACAACACTAACGTGGAAATTACGTACCTTTAATTTTACAACAGGTAATTGCGTAGCTTAGAGAATTATATAATCGTGATTTTCGTAAATATGTTACTTACTTGACCAAAAGCACCACGGCATAGTTTGAATAACTGAATTTCACGTGACATTTTCGAAATTGGAAAATTTTGAACTTTCACAAGAATTTTGATAACGCTTCCAAAAACCTTCTGGAAGATTGACAACAATGATTAAATCGTTGACAATCTACTGTCAAGTGTCAAAAATCACAAGAGTAGGGTTATGTGACTACTAATAGTAGCTCTCTTGTTTTGATTTATTCAAGTATTGATTATTCTCAATATATTTCACTTCTGAAATGAGAAAAAATGAAAAAGAGGAGATGATTGTCTTGAATTGAATCAAAATCCATCAATTATACGAATAGTTTTAGGTTATGGCTTGAAGTATTGGACCGATCCAAAATTATGAAAATGAGTTATTGTCAGTAGAAATAAGACCAATAAATTGTTGATAATTGTTTATTAAATTCAATACGTATATAAAACTTAATCTATTTGACTATACGTACAAAGTACATTGGAATTTCTTAAAGAATGGATCTACAGAATTGTAGCAACATCAACTGTACCTTTGGTCTTCTCCAGCTATCACAATATACAACAAAATTAGAGAAAAATACATTAATATTAAAAAAATTGCGATAGAGAAACATTTACAGATAATTTCGACATGTTACAACCTTTCCTGAGTAACCTAACCAAACTTGTGAATATTCTCATGTCTTTTGTTAATAGATATGTACAAAATAGAACAAAATTCGAAAAGAATTCTAGAGAAAAACTGAACTAGATAACTCAAGAGAAACTTTTGAAGTTCAATATAATACAGTCTTTGATTATAAGAAAATTATTTAAAAAATAATAATAATAATAATGTACAAAATTTTACATTGAGATCAGCTAATTTACGTTTCAAACAGCAACAATTTTACTCGGATCGACTTTAACACGTATAAACATCGTATCGTCTTTCATAAAATGGCGTTTCCTTAACATTTCATGCGATACGAATTTCGGGAAGCCAAAACCCAAGGAATCCGGTTCTTTGCTTGGCCGTTGGAAATTCTTCCATGTCGGATCCGGTATGAAGCTTTCAACAATATTGCACGCTTTCTCTGGACATGTTGATTGATCGAATAATGTAAATGAGACGGAATGTGCGAACGGCCAACGCAATAAAGCATCATATTCACCAGGTAGTATTTTGATATAAACCGAAATATGGGTGTCTTCACCGGCACCATTACCATTGGGGAATAGAGATGCTTGCAGTTTATAGCCGTATTGGCTAGTATAGAATGGCGGTGATACTAGTTCCATGCCTTCTTTGTTTTTGGCTTCGTTCATTTTCTCGGTGAAATCGCTGATTTTCCAGATTAAAGTGCCAGAATAGTTCAGTGATAGGCGCGATAAGGCACTTTTCAATGATGTTATTTGATGTTGTTGTTTCGTTACAACATTACATAGTAGGGCTAGGTGTTGTTGGCTGTTTTCGTCTAAATGTTTCTCCATTAAATATCGGGGCCCTTTGAATCGACAACCAGCCTCTTTGTAATTACAACTCAATACTGAAACAGTACATTCTTCTTTTAGATGGGTTTCAAGGTCTTCTTTGGCCAAAACATTGACGTCACAACGATTTGGACATGTCACTGGAACACGTCCACATTTCAAATGATGGGCTGATAGCGTATCGGCGACGAATTCTTTCGTACAAAATCGACATGGTATTAAACGCTTTGAACAATCATTGATTTTATGTTGGCTCAATAAACGCCTTGGGACTTTAATGCCGCATTTATTCTCGCAATAAAGCGGCTCATACCCACAATTCCCAACGTGATTCTACCATAAAAAAATAATAATAATATTAATTTTTTATTAATGATAAAATTAATTGTAGAAGTAATACCTCAATTACATGGCCGGTGAATTCTTTATTGCAAAACTGACATCGAGCACGTCTTTGTGGACAAGTCGTCTTCAAATGTTCGTCCATGATAACGCGAGGAATTTGGGCCCCACATTTACCAGTACATGGAATAGCGTCGTGCTTGCAAGAATTCAGATGAGCCTAGAAAATTTTTCGTGAAAAAAAATAACAACAAAAATAAACACAAAGTTCAACGACATTATTCAATTATTAAAGAGTAAATATAATTAAAGGTTAATTACAGTTTAAATTGCTAGTGAAACTCACCTTTAATTTACGTAATTCATCGGACCATTTACAGCCTTCTTTATGATGGATACAGTAAACTACGGAACTCATAATGGCCTTTTCCGATTCTGGATCTGGATAAATCTGAAAGTCGAAAAAAATAATTCGAATAGTAAATTTTCATTATTGTCTGGTTTTTGGACGAAATTTAGTTGTAAATCTGTCAGATAATGACGAGGGTTGTCGGCAAATTTCACAACGCCCACCCAGAAGACACGAAAAAACATGTTTGTGTACACATATTGAAGGCGATAGTTCGCAACTAGATATGTTTTAAATTAAACCGTGAAAGATTTATTGGGGCTGGTTTCTACTTTGAAGCAACGGCTAAGAAAAAAAAAGATTTAAACAATAAAAAAATAAAAATCCAAGGGTCGGTAGCTGTTTCGGACTTGACAATCGTCAAGGCTCTTTTTGGCCTATTTGTTTACAGGGGTCCTATAATACTGTCATCAATTCATTTATTACAGTTCAAGTTGTCTTCAAATTTGAGTCATTTCGAATGTAGAGAAGTCTTCGGGGATGCTTCCCGAAATTGGGGGGTTGAATGAGTCGCATATGGTCAGAGAAATGAGGGTGGATCACTATTGTGAAATTCACCAAAATTTACAGTTACAATATCCGGAGACATAGTACAATTTTTTATGGTACTTATGTAATCAAAAAATGATTAGTTGAGACCGGAAGTGATACTTCACAATTTCATCAATGTTTTTTACAAATTGTTATTTTTTTTTTTGGTATTTGAAGATTGACGATTAGACAATCAACCTGTTAGATGTAAACGTCGACCTTTCTGTTTGATTCTAAAAGATCCGTTAACGGATTATTGAAATTTATTTATGTCAACCGCGTATATTGCAATTTCGAGCTACTTTTACCTCGATAATTCCATGAAATTTGTTGATTTTGTGTAAAAAGAAATAATTATAAATACAATCAATTCAAGTCAGGGTCGTAATTATTGTTATTATCTAAAAATGGTGTTGGCCAAAGCTGGAAAAATAAGGACAAGGATTTGAGGGTTATTTTCAAAAAAAAACAACCGAATAAATCAACTCACTTGATTCATTTCGTTTTTTTGTTTTTTTTCAAATAAAAGAATTCGACTCACTTGATTCATATCGTCTTGGATTTTAGTTTCAATTAAATCATTTTTAATTGGCGATAATGAATTATTGCTCAATGTTGGACTGATTGTCGGACTTCCTGACGTTGTTATATTTTCTTTGGAACTTTTATTCGGTGAAATTCGTGCCGGAAAACTCAATGTTTTTGTCCATTTAGCCAAATTACGCACCATTTTCCACTCTTAATTTATTAATCAATTTTTATATAAAAAAAAAGGAAAAAAACAAAAAATCAATAGCACACATTCACGATTAGGTAGCGTTCGTTGGATGGACACGAATTGACTGAATACTGAATAGAAGAGAAACAAGTACGGGCAGGATTCGGCCTTCCGTGGCCTTTCTCCCACCTATTTTCAGATGTTTTTCTTTCAATATTCAAAACTATAAACAGCTGTTTTCGAATAGAAAGGATAAAATGAATTTTTTCTATATAATTTACAATTTGAAAATAAATACAAAAATGTGGTGGTTTTATCGCAAATAACTGGCAGATGTCAAGTTGACCGAATCAGATCTAGTTGGCTGTAATTTGATCATATTGCACCCTATTCTTACAGTTACGCCCCTGTTTCAATCTAATTATTCTTTTATGTTAATATTATGTAATTATCAATGTGCTACTTAATTTTCTAGTTAATTCCAGTTATAAATTCTTCAATTTCAATACAATTCCAATAGAAAAAATACAACATTTTGTGTTTCTTTGTGTTGTGTTTTTTATTAAAAACCAGGAGGAAAACACGTTAGATCTTGTCTTGTTTTAACGAATATTACAAGCTATTGTTATTGGAAACATATCGAGCCACGTGCCACTTTCTTATTCATAAATTATACAGAACAACTGATAAAAACATTTTAAATACATGAATATATTTAAATGAATTGATAAGAAAATCCATTAAAATCTCTGAATAATCTGATAATTTTTAAATTAGAGCCAAAAGTCGTTATATAACGAAATTCCCAGACGACAGATTCATCTTAGAATGATTACATTTCCAGAATAGTTTTGTTGTTGTTGTTGTTGTTGTTTATTGATCATCATCATAAATATCGGCTACTATTCCAGAAATCTTTTGTTTCTGGTAAAAGTGGAGATTACCGCTTTTCGGCCTCTTTATTATTATTGTTGTTGATGTTGTTGCGTGGGTGACTCATATACAGGTTGCAACAACATTCAAACAGGTATCGACCTGTTGTTCTTCAGAAAGTCCTTAGCAATTTTCAAGTCCGAGAAAGATTGAATCGAGAATACCGATCGGATCACGTCATTTCTTCACTTTTCTATCAAAACTGAACAATAATCCAGAAATTATCGAATTACAACAATTAATATAGTGGACTGGAATAAGTTTAGAGATGGGCGCCTAAGGCCTCAGACTTTCTTTATAGAGATCCACAATTACCGGATCAATTACAGCATTACTTCAATTAACTACCAATTATCTTTGTATTATCAAAAACCGGATTTATTTTCATTATATTGAGAGGATATCCTCAATTTTTTTTTTCATTTCATTTGTTTAACAACATTTTAAAATTTACGCCTCCGTTTGAAATTTCTCGACGGTTCAATCAACAGAATTGACATCATTTCTTTGTTTTTTTATTTGCACAAAATTTAATGGATCCAAACACCTACAATTATTTCAATAAATCTGTCTTCTTCGAGTGCTGATAAATAGTAGAATTGATATTTAGCGGACGTTAAAATTAGGTGTGGTTTGATATTGGAAAAATTCGCCTAAAGGAAACACAATAATATTATTTAACGCGCGAGAACGGTGTGTATTTCGCAAATATGTGAAATCCGTTAAATTTAGCGCAATTCAAGGCTGAAATCACCGGAAAAGTTCGTTAAAATTCAAAGGTCCATTGTTAATTCGATGATGAGCGCGGGAATTTCGATTAAAACTGTGAGTATTTCAAGTATATTGTTTTAATCACGGATCTAAATGAAAAAAATTCTGTTACTTTTTGAAATATCAATCAATGAGATCATTTGCATAAATTGTGAATTGTCGAGACGAATATTCGGAATGAAAGGTTAGTGACATGGTTTGTATCGTCGTCATACAGGCTAGGTGTGCTTAACAAACTTATGAAATCAAATCAACAATAAATCGCAATGTTTGTTTAATAGAATTGTGAAATTTCCTCAAATTCGGGCACTGGAAATCAGGGCCGGCCTCTGTTCAATTACAAACAATTATTCAATAATTTTCCTCTTCCATTCTTTATAGAATTTCTAGATTTTCAGAACAATAGCAACTTTCTTTTCCTATCCTAGCAATTTCGATGCCCTTCAGATAAATACACAGGGATTATAAATTTTCAGTAGTTTCGCCAAATTTCAGCAAATATTCGTCAGGATGGATTTGAAGTGGAAAAAAAAAATTTGACACTTTTGTTTTGGTTCTGGGGCCTGCAACTGTAGAGGCCGACCCTGTCTATTAACATCGAATAAAACCTAATATTAGATTGATCGTTGGTAATTTTCCTATTCTACGTATAAATATTCCAACAAGTTTTCAAAGATCCAACCACAAATTAACCGATAAAGATAGAAACACATACATGGATAGAAAACGTCCTTGCAACTTCAACAGAAATTTTTATCTTTATAAAGAGAATTGAACGACCTCAACTGGTACATGAACGGTAGATGCTAATTAGATTAACATTACTTGTATATAGAAGAAATAACACCATTCTTAATATACGGATATATTTACTTTTAAAGAAGACTATTTTTTTGTTGTGAAGTTGTCGACCTGTATCGCTTGAATCTCGACAACATTCAAGAAAATTCAATATTTTTTCTTATCTATTGTTAAAAAATTTTCAGATCACAGTAGAGTCCTATTACCGGTACTTGATCGGGGTCAATTGAAATTCAAGAAGACTTGTCAAGCTTTTTTCAAAAATCCATTCATATGAAGATACGAAGAATGCTTTTGTATAGTCCAAGATTAAGCTCCGTCTCTTATGATTTAAATGAGACGAAATTTATGATTCATCATAGAAATTTCGATATTTCAAAGTTATTCCTTTGTTTGTTACTCGGTATATTACAGTTGGGTTGGGGTCGTCTTCCGACCCCTATCCGCTAATTTCAAAGAGGTTTCGAATTTGTACCGAACAGATGTTCAAATATGAAACCGAGGGTTGTTATTATTATATTATAACATTTATAGCCATCTGGAGGGCTTTGTTTTCGAATAATTTGTCTAATAAAAGATTTCTGAAACATTTCCAACTCGAAATCTCAACTGCAATAAACAAATCTTTTTATTGATACAAAAAAACAATAACGATAGGAAAACGAACATTTGGCTTTTCTAAAGGAAATCGACACAAAAGACCGCATATTTCGAACACGTGTAGCAATTTCCGTTATGTTACACGATACGGTTCGATATTCGAAAGCTCGAAAATATCAAAAAGGGCTGATCAAACCGAACAGTGAAGCAGACAAATGATCAGTCGTCGAGTTTTGCAATGAGATAAACTGTAAAATCCATGACGGGGACGACTGTCGCCATTTATATTGGAATGCGACTTGGCGGACGGAAGTCGCATTTTATTCAACATTCACACGATATTTGATTTTCATTAAAAGAACTTTAAGGGGAAAAAAAAACGGATAATTTCAGTAAGGTTCGTCGCTTGATCGGCTATCGAAATCTCTCTCTAATAAACCGCATTTAAATACGACAAAATCGATATTGAACTCGTTTCAACTGGTTTAATAGTCCAAATTGGTGGTATTCAATTTATTGGATGATTGAGAATATCGATACAACTTACCTTGGCATAATCGATAGGGACACTAGTCTCGGGTCCGGTGAATAATCCCTCACTGAAACAACACAAATGGAATTTGTAAAAATAACAATGATTCTCGATTTTTTATTGTTATAATCATTAGAAATTTCTAATGAGGTAATTGAACTATATAGGTTGATAAAACGTCCTTGATTACAACGTGACAGTTCGCTGATTCTATTATTTCGCAATAATTTCTATTTTTGAAAAATCAATTATTACAAATAATAGAATATCTGTTTTATTCTCTATAAATCGAGTACTCGAATGCGTTGATGAACTTTGAAAAATTATTATAAATAAACGCGCTTATGATTACAATAATTATCTTCATCTAGTTAAATTAAATAGTCAGCAGAGCACGAATAAAAAATGGACGGAAACAATCCAACTCCATCTGGATTGTCCAATTCAATGGGCGGAAAATTATTCAAATTGGACAATATTTAATATTTTTCGAACAAATAATCATAAACCAGATGATCTACTCAAGAAATTTGGTGGAGGAGCCTGATTAATTGAAAAAAAAATTAATTGAACATCTCACCCTGAAAAATTATAAAGCAGACCAACGGGCATGGCGATTGGCCCTCAATTTCGATTGAATCACGAACAATTGGCACTTTTGATTCGTGGAAATTTTCAATTTAGAACACTGATAGAAAATTGAACAGCAGTTGCGAACAGTAAAGCGTGACTGTTTAGCTGTATGCAGGTAAATTATAAAGTCAGGTGGAGAGTGAAAACCTCTAACAACACCGGATGTTGAGTATATGATGGCGGCGCGGCTTATTACTTTTACATATTCACTAGAAAAAAAAACATGAACACTACAAACTGTATACATTAAGTTGATTATAGAACACTTCTAATACTGAAATTAACTTTGAAAGTTCACTATGAATAAAAGTGAAAAAAACTAATAAAAGTCGTTTGTCGATTATTATTGGTTTCCTAATCTCAACTTAATTATTCTTAAATGATGAGTTGAATACAAAATTGCGTTACACAAGTGAATAATAATTGACTAGATATCCTCATCGCCATTTTTAGTAAGATCGAAATAATCTTCTAGAACTGGTCTGTGTGGGTTGTTTGTTGATTTGTTAGAGGATTCGACCCAATTATCGATAACATTAATGAATGATAGTCAAAAAAAAGCGCGATTAATTTATTCGAATATTTTTGTCTTTATTCACATAAAATCTGGGGGCGGATCAGCGAAGTCCATAAAATTACAATACTAGTTGTTACAGGGCCGGATTCATTGTTAGATAGCCTCAAGTTATAATTTAAATTCCTTATTTTATTCGTGTCGATTGCCATTATTTCCAATGCAAACAAGTCAAGTGTTAGAAAAAAAATGGCAACACTACGCAAATATACAGGATGTATTCGGAGTGCCGGATCGAACTTCAGGAGCGTGAAAAAAAATTGAAAAGGTCCTTTAGACGAATGTCCATCAACTGTTATTTGAGATCGGCCTATCAAAAGTGCTGTGCTCGATATTTTTCTGTTGCCTAGCAACAAATCCCTAGATTATTTAGTTGGCTACAATACGCTCCTGAAGTTTGGCCAGGCAATTCAGATACAGTCTGTATAATTATCGTGGAGTTGCAAACATTGATTTTTCTTGAAGAATAATGATTTTTCTCAGTTCTGTTTTTATTGTAGAATTGCTGTAGTTTTGAAGAATATCCTGTAAGGGTCATACGTCGTCTTTCCGGTCTTTTCGGTTGACTTCTTTCAAACAATAGTGTTGCGAAGCATTCCAAAAATTCCTTCCCACATGCACACTTATTAAACTACATATAGGTATGTATAATAATATTTGTAAGAAAAAATAAAACAATTGATGAAAGGATTTGATCGTCAATTCGTTCAAGTGATTGGTTATTATCAGTTTAGATCATCGGATTCAAATGTTTAAATTCCTCTAAAATTGTCGGCACCTATTTAATTACCGGAATTGACCAATTTTATTGTTATGTTGAAGAAAATTGGTCATTGTCAAATTGTTGAACTGTTGTTCTTAATAATGTTGAATTGATAGTTGGTCTAGTTTTGTGAAATTGAAGGTGGAAGGTCGAATTTCACTAAATCTCTTTCTAATTCATTCTTGGACCAAAAATAATTGTTTCTATGCCGTGCAATTTTAAATAAGTGCCTCTCAAACCGTTCAGATTCATTAAAAATAATTCAACTGCTCCATATAATTACAGATCCGAACTAGTACCGTAAGGAAGTGCTACAATTGCCGTTAGGGTGTGTTTACATTTGTTTTTGACTGTAGAACCGGCTCTAAAATAATCAAAAAGCTTTATCTGTGACATTTCGATTTCAAATACATTTATTCATGTCATATATTAGGGATAATGTCTAAATGGGTCACCCCATATTTTCAAAAACAATACAATTGAGTTAAGGATTCGTTTGTCGCGCCGATGTGCGACAACCTTAATAATAAATATTCCCACAAAAGAGTCTTGTCTACTAAATTGAATATTTTCTTGTCAAATCATCAGTCATACCTACCACAATAATAACAACGAATAATACACATTACTAACTCAGCCATTTATACATAATTAATTAATTAAACAGGTACAGTTATAATTGCTACTATTATGGAGTAATTATCTTTGTTTTCTTCGGGAAATTAATTATCAATTTGCATAAAGAGCGATCCAAAATTCCTTACAATTATAGTAGGCGCTGGATCTAAGCCTTCTACGATTGGAAATGATGTGGATGACTCGTTATTTTTCTGATTTTCTCTCGATTAACTAGGAAAAAATCCAATTGAATGGATAAATCAAATACAACACCGTGAAATAGATCGATATTCATTTATTTTTTTTTCTCTCCATTGATGACGAGACAGATAAAAACATGAAATCTACAGAATTGTTACACGTTTGATTTAGTTTATTCCCACATTAATAAATACATGAAAGCTTCTAATTGAACAAATATCCGTTAAACTATTGCATTATAGTTAGATAGATGTTTGAACAATTGTTTCGAACAACTATTGTTTCAATGGATGGAAAAGTAACAAAATTTCTCTTGAAATTACCGGAAATAATACTAATATAAATTTCCATATAACGTTCAATTTTAACGATAACATTCATTATATTGATTTTATTATTAAAATAAAGGTCATTGTTTTATCGCATAAATAAACTATTGATTGTATAATGGGAATAATTTTAAATTTTAAACTACCGGAAAGTGATTACCGAAACCGGAATTTAAAAACATAATCCACTGAATATTGATCATTGTTTACATTTACGCATTTCTATTACAATATTAACATTATATAATTATAATAATATTACAATTATCGTAATTTACGACGAGTAGAAATTTTGTTGAACTGATCCATCTACAATGGGAATAGAAATTTTGAAAGCGCTTAAAAAACTACTCGAGGAGCTTCGACAATTCGATCAAGTGAGCTTTCAGGCTATGCTCAATTTTTTTTTGTTTCTGTACTGACAACTTCAATTGTTGCATTCCTGAGATGGATTCCCACGTGTTTGTGCAGTTAGATGCCCGAGTTCATATTTAAATTATACTCTATATAAATTAAGATTCCAGAGGTTGTCAAACTTTTTTCAATAATGATGTACATTGTGTACGATAGCACGACATCCGGTTCGGATTGATTTCATTATAAAATTGAAACAAATTACGACGTCGTCTTGAAATTATTGTGAATTGTAAATAATAAACAACGATGATGTTCTTCCTTATTTGGAACTTTGATTATTTTCAATTGAAGGAATCTGTGATAGATTTGATTTGTTATATGTGGTTAGTTTGTCTACACCTGCCTTTGTGGTTGTTGTTGTTGTGTTGGTAAAATCCAGAAACTGAAACAATTCTCTTGGTGAGGAAACATCTGCCGGTCGCGTGGCTACCAGAGAGGAAGAAAAACAGGCCAAAATCCGTATGTGGAATCGGGGAATGTGCGCCAAAAAGGGGACAAATATCATTTATACAAGTCCCTCAATATTTTCGAAATTTCGATAAATATGTAATATTTCATGTGAGTGTAGGGG
This sequence comes from Stenodera caucasica, assembly GCA_037414795.1. Lineage (NCBI taxonomy): Eukaryota > Metazoa > Arthropoda > Insecta > Coleoptera > Meloidae > Stenodera > Stenodera caucasica. Next base: position 90,906 of record JAZBGZ010000039.1, read on the forward strand.
AGGCTGTGGATTTCTG
>JAZBGZ010000039.1:90999-108129 GCA_037414795.1 Stenodera caucasica
CATTTCGCCAGGTGCTTATCGTTCCTTTAATTTTATAGTCGAAGTTTTGAAAAGGAGGAGGATCATTTCTGACAATTGTCGATATTCGAAATCCTCAAAAGAACGTATCGCAAAATAACGGTGAATTCAAAATAAATTACAATTTAAATGGAACGCAATGCCGAAATTATTATGTTTAATAATAAACAACGATTTTTAGTTGAATATTTTAACCGCATCTGGACAAATAATAGGGGCGATTACAAGTTCTTGGAATCGGTCGGAAATCTTACCTTCTGATGTCGAAGAATATCGGTAAATCCATGATGATTTTCTGGTTTTTCTCTGAATTTTCACTATTTCACTTCAACAAACAAACCAACCATTATTGATATTTCTTTATATTATTATCATATCAATATTTTTATTTTTATATCGAATTAAAAAAAAATTCTATTCTATATCCGTATAAATAAAAGTCTCTTATCTACCCTAGAAGTTGACTTTTACAAACTCTCTCTCAAACACACACAATAAGAACAAATATAGAAAATGAATGGATATATCTCATTTGAATGGGGATCTATATTGTAGATATTTACGACAACAATAACAACAACAACATGTGAACTTGGATCTGTTTTTCCATCTTTTATTTCAAATGAATTTGAGGGAATAATGAAAAAGGAGAAAACAAACAACTGTTTAACATTTGGTCACATTTGTTGTTTTGATAGAGCAAACAGAAATAGGAAAATAGAGAACGAACGAGGCACTACAATTCTAATAACAAAAATCGAAACTATCTAAATAATTGATAGCAATCAAAGGCCTTGTTGAGAATCTTGAACAAAAACAGTTCACTTATTTGAATTTTCTCACTAAAATACTTTCAATAGGTAAGTGAAACAAATATAGTGAAATAAATGAAGTTCTAGTCCAAAGTCGAGAATCCATCATTTCATTTTTTTATTTTTTGAACGTTGCTCTATTGTTATTATTACTATTATAAAATAACACTTCACTTTCAGAATAGATTGAAAAAACTCTAAACGTTGAATTATGATCGTCTTCAAGATTCTACGGAATAATTTAATTGCTAGAGAAATTTTTGAATTTCCGATAATTCCAATGTTGCCAGACTTTAAATGTCTGACAGCTAAATTGACAGATGTCGGTATGACATTTAGACTCACATCTGCCAGCTCTACGTAATTTTCCTAGAACAAATCTACTATTTATTCCAATGTTTTTATGCAGTAATCGTTGATTATAATTGATTATAAGTAACCTACTAAACAGGGCCTAAATCAACAAATAGACTTAATTTCAAGTTTTTGATTATTTGGATGCACTCGAACTACACTACACCGTAATCAGTATTAAACTGAGAAATAAATAGTAAATTTGCAAATAAAAGTTTTTAAAAAAACTAACAATTTCAATAACTTTATGTAAATGACAATATTTATCATTCACTCAGTTTACATCAAGTTTGAATTCGGGATTTAGTTGACATTTCCGAAGTTTTCCATAGATTGCTGTAAAATGGCGGCCACGATTAATCCTCGTTCGTTGAGTTTTTCGTACGAAAACCAATCTTTTTCTACTCAATGCTAAAAAATTTCCTGTCCTCTCTCTCATTGTTGCTGACCAAATTCGCAAAAGTTTTCATACGTATCGAATATGGACGTGGTTGTCGGATTAGATAAATTGAGGTTAGAATTGAGTTCGAATTGCGCGCTTTATTAAGACCAATCGGAGCAACGAATCTATTGGATCCAACAACTCAAATTAAATCCCGGTGTAAATTCAGCGATTGTTTACACGTTTTTATTTCTAATTTACATATGCTGATTGGTTAATTAAACAATTTTTATAATTTGAATTATTATTATTCATTTTTATTACTATTATTAATAATAATCAGTCAATACTTTTATTTCGTCATCTTTGCTAATACATAATTAAATTTACATTCACTTTTTTCTCAGGATAGCATTTTCCTTATTCATTTATCGCATAGCTTCAAACTGTAATGTACGGAATTAGAACGATGTTCAGTCGAAGATAAAATTATAAATTTTCCATAAGGCAACATTATGGTTTCATGCTTGAGGACAACAACGGATCTATGCTCCGATGATTTCCGCCGTTTAAGGCACGCGACTTGATAATCCAGCAAATTTCCGTCTTATTGTGTCGGTTCAGCTGTGGGCCAACATCGCACAATTTGGCAACATGGCGACCTACTCAACCCTATGTTGGCCCACAGCTGAACTGATTGTAATAAATTTCATTATAATTGTGACAAATTCGAACAAAATGTCAATAATTACAGCAAAATCATATCCAGTTTATGCCCCTTTCGAAGTTATCGTCCATAATAAGCCGGACGATTGTTGGCTAACTTTTTTAGGGAAAGTTGTCGATATAACGCCAATAATTACTAAATACAGTGGTGAGAATTGTGTGAGACCATTGCTCGCATTCGCCGGTAAAGATATCAGTCATTGGTTCGATGATTATACTGGCGAGATACAAAAATATGTCCATCCAATAAATGGTCGAATTGTGCCATATTTACCATACGGTAAAATACCGGGAATACCACCAAAGTCCGATTTTGAAGATCAATGGTGGAAGAATCCCGATTATCAAATCGGTATTCTGACAAAATCGGTGCGACCGTTGAGAATAATCAATATGTTGACCCAAGAAGAAGTTACGATTAATGTGTGCTGTGAAGATACTTTCGAACGGATAGCCGAACGCTATTCAATGTTCAATACACAAACTGCCAGCTATATGTGGAGGTAATTACAACTGAAACCTTATAGTTGAGGTTATGTTTCAGTTTATTGATTATAATTCAATTATTCCCAATCAAATACCAGTTCGAAAACATAACCTCAATAGAGCGCAACAATTGGAGTTCGGGAGCAAGGAGAGAGCGATCTGAATAGGTTTTCTTCGTTTATAAAGATCCTAATTCCATCTGAAATAGATATTAGTTAGAGAATGGGCGAATGTTGAGCTTTTTCAGGATATTTCAGTGGTTGGAGAGGTTAAAAAAGGATTTGCGAACCTTCGATAATCCCAATCCTGGTTTATTGAAAAATGGAGTACAATTATTGAAAAGCAAGTTCATACAAAAACATCTTATTGTTACTGTAATTATTTCTAAATGTGACTGTGAAACTCTAGAACTATTGTTGAAAAACATGCATATTTTATTGAACCTTTTATTCATGGGTTACTCGCGCTTATTTTAAAATCTATCGATTTCAACGCCCCATTTCAAAATTGAAATTTAGAACAATTTTTTTGAACCGACAGTGCGACAGCAGATCATTCTCCTCGTGCTCTAAACTTTGTTCGGGATTGCTTCCAGATTTTAAAACAGAATTTCGTAGATATTTTGATGAAACAATCGATATGAATAAGACATTAGATGAACATGGGATTCCGGATGAACGTGAACAATTTCTGGAAATTGAATTGCCGAAAAGCTACTACATTCCATCAGTTTGGCTCTATTATAGAGATGATTTAAAATACTGCGGTCGTCGTTATAATTAAATTTTATATTGTGCTGAAAAAGTATTACAATGATTCACAATAAATATGAAATAACTAATAAAAAAGGACAAACTTTAATAGAATTTAAATATTAAAACAAAATGATTAAGTAAAAAAAGTTGATAGAACTAAGTAGATTATTTATACTAAATTTAGATTTTTCCTTCCATAATATTAAAAATAATTAAACGTGTAAAATATTTTAAGTATCAATTTAACAAATTTCAATCCGTTTATCATTCAATCAATCAATTCATTAGATAAAGCCAATTAATAAAAATTTAGCACCCAATTATATAATTTTCACGGATTATAACTTTTCAGATATTTACAAGAGTGCAATTAGCAATCACATCAGCACACCTAAGCAATAAAAAGCTAAACTTAGAATAAATACATACAAAAAAAAGGAGCAGTATCATTAAAACTCAACTCCCTCTATCCTCAATCTTGTATAATAATAATAATCATAATAAATTCAAAAAAAGAAGAAAAATACTAAACTTTACCACAGCTCTATACACTCATTAATATTTTAAGATATAAAAATTCTTCTCTAAATATAGTGTAATTGATAATAATAATAATAATATATGAACGTTAAATAGATCGTTTTTTTTCTGATTTCCATCATTCTTAAAAATTATTAGTAAAATGAATCAAAAATTCAGTCTGCAGCATTAGTTTCAACAATTAATTTGTTATCAATAGGTGAATTATCTTTAACTAATTGCGGCTCATTATCATTATTAACAACAATTTGTTCAGTAACTATTGTAGAAATACCATTTTGCATTGGTTTCTCAATTTTTGTTGTTTTTGTTGTTGTTTTATTAATATTACGTGTTAATTCATTTGGTTTTTTACCAATAGTCGTTGTTTTCGTTACAGTTGTTGTTCGAGTACCGGAAGTCTGAAATTAAAAGAAAAAAAAATAGAATCCAACTAGAATTAAGAAAAAAATTCTTACTTTAACTTCTGTTTTTTTGACGGTACTACTATTGCTAGTTTTGCCTATGGTTCTTGTGGTAGCTGATGTTGAACGTGAAGCTGTTAATTTATTAGCACTCTCTTTATTTTGTTTTTCAGTATCAGCTGATGATTTCGTTATTGTTCTAGTGAGAGGCACTTTAGGCTTTGCTGCATTTGTTGTTGTTGTTGTTGTTGTTGTTGTTGTTATCCGTGGACGGTATGGTCGTGGTGATGTAGTTGTTGTTTTAGAAGAGCTCATTGTGGTTTTTGTTGCAGTTGCCTATTAACAATATAAAATTAAAATAAATTCAATCAAAAATTAATCATTATTTACTTTTAAAGTTGCTGTTGTTGAACTAGTTTTAGTTGTAGTTGTCTTCGGTGCTAAAGTTGTGGGTTTTGTTTTTGTTGCTGCTGTAGTTGTACTACCAACTTTAGATGGTGCTGTCACTGGTCTAGGTTTAGTAGGACTTGTTTTATTCAAAGTACTTGTAAGTGGTCTAGATGATGATACTTTTGAGGTTGTTGTAGTACTTTCAATTTTTCTAATTGTTGAAGAGCTAGCCGATTTTACATCACCATTTGTTAAAGGTTTTTTATCCATAGTTTTACTTGTTGTTGGAGTAGTACTTGTAGAAGTCTTAGGTCTTGCAGTTAGCTTGCTAGCAACAGGAGATTTTGCTGTTGTTGAAGTTGCTGGTTTCAAAGAAGTACCAGCACCCAATTTTGGAGCTGCACGTGATATTGTTGAAGGTTTTGCAGGTGCAGTCGCTGGTTTACTTTTTGATAGTGCAGTAGTTTTTGCAGTTGTCGTTGTTGTTTTGGTAGCACCAATTAGTTTCTTAGGTGCAACTTTAGATTTATCTGTTTTCTTATCAGCTACAACGGATGCAGTAGTTGCTGCTATTGCTGCTACACCAACAGCTGTTGCAACTACAGGAGCTACATTATTTTCAGTCTCTACAACTTTTTCTCCAAGAACTTCCTTGACAGCAATAGAGCTTTCTTCAACTTTATCATCAATAATTTCTTCAGTCTTAACGGGGATTTCTCCTTCATTTTGAGTTGGTAAAGGAAATACACATTTACTTAATGGATGATCAAGATCTAAAATATTAATTTGATCTGGAACAGCTGACTGGTTCGTAGAATTAACTGACGATATACCAGCAACAAGACTAGTTTCTAATGGTGAATGTACATCCGAAATTTCACTTCTATCCAAAAATGAATTGACTTCAGCTGTCGCTACAGATTCAGGTGGTGAAAATGGACAAACTTCTTGTTTAATTGGTGAAGATTGATTAAAGGATGCAGTTACTTTTTCTTCAGAAAGATTAGCTATTTCTTGATCTGGTATTGGTGACATAACAACAGGTGATGCTGTATCTTTAACTGATGATGTAATATCTTCAATAGGTGAACCGATAGCTGATTCTCCTTTTTGTTCCATTTTAATTGATGTATCAGAATCAATATGATGAGTTTCTTCATGTGTATAAAATTTATCAAAACTTGTTTCTAAAGATGGTGGAATTTCTTCTGTTTGATTTGTTGATAATTTAGTTTCAACTAAAATTTCTGGTGAAGAAGATAATGGTTCCAATGTTGGTAATGGTGATGGTGTAGTTGGGACATTTTGTTCTTCTATTGTTGCAATTTCTGGTTCTATTGGTGTTTTTGATTGTTGTTGTTCTTGTTGTTGATCGTCCAAGTCAAATGAATAATTTTGTTCAACTTCTAATTGATTCAATTGAATTGGTACATTTTCTAATTGATCGTTTTGAATTAGTTCAGGTGATGGTGATACAGCTAATAATTCAGGTGATTTGGCAATTAGATCACACAAAGCTTCTTTTTCTCTCATTTCTTCAACATCTTTTTCAATGATTTCCTCTTCTTCTTTCTGCATAATTTTTTCTTTTGTTTCTTCTAGTTGTTCGTTTGTTTCTTCCAGTTGTTCATTTGTTTCTTCTAGTTGTTCTTTTGTTTCTTCTACTTGTTCTTTTGTTTCTTCTAGTTGTTCTTTTGTTTCTTCTAGTTGTTCTTTTGTTTCTTCTAGTTGTTCTTTTGTTTCTTCTAGTTGTTCTTTCGTTTCTCCTAGCTGTTCTTTTGTTTCGTCTACTTTTTCTGTTAATTCTTCTACTTTATTTTCCATTTTTTCTTCTTCTTTTAGAATAGATTCAGTTGAAATTAAATTTGGCGATTTTGGTAATTCACAAACATTATCTGAGTAGAAATCATTATCACCCGGTGATACAATATCTTTCTCATCATCAACAATTTTATCTAAATCTGTAGTTTGAATGCGTTCTTCATTATTTAAATTGATAATTTCATTAGTTTTCGTTACAACTGTATTATTGAATTGTTTTTGTTCTTCTTGTTTATTTAAAAATTCATCCAAATCATCTGGTAAAGTTTGTACTTGATTCAAATCAATATGTTCTGTTTCAGTTTTATCTTGATAGAATGACATCGACATTGGGTCATTCTCTTTATTAAATGTTGATGCAAAATCAATATTATCTTGTCCAAATGCTGATTCATTGAATGATGGAATTGTTGCTGTTGATTCATCCCCATATATAGCTCTTGTAGATAGAGCTGCTTCAGATTGATCTAATAATTTACCACTTGGTGTAAAAGGAGCAGCATTCGGTCCAAAATGGAATTCATCATTACTAACTTTAGTTGGTGTTAATAAAGTACTTGGTTGGAATTCAGGAATTTCATCAATATTTTTCCCATTCAATAAATTCTCTATCAAGTCTTGAGATGAGTCCTATCCAAAAAAAATAATATATAAATAATTAAAAATAAATCCTTCAATTTCTGAATATTATCAATGATTACATTTATATCTTCATGACCATTGCTATTGTTACAAGTTCCAATATCACTAGGTCTTGATTTGACTTCTTTTTCGAATTCTTGTGGATTTGGTACATTTAAGTCCATATCACTAGCACGTTTTGGTGATTGTGATATAACTGGATCATTTAATAATGCTTGACAAGCTGGTGATGGTAAACTTCTAGTTGGTGATACCGGCACAAATTCAGCTGCGTTCGGATTCAATTGTGACATGTTGTCTAAATCTTCTTCAATTGAAGTCGCAACCTAATCAATAATAATTAACATATTTCAACAATAAAAACAATATTACAAAAATTATTACCTCTTTTTCTGGCTGCGTAGGACCTATGTTTTCTTTATTAGCTTGGTCACCTTTAATGTAATTCCACTCGTCTTCTGAATCGTCACCACTATCAGCCACGTTCTCTTCTAAACCACCACTAACAACATCATGAACTATAAAATAATAAAAACAGAAACACAAATATAGTCAAACAACCTTCAACACCTACATTTTAAATAACATTTAAAAAGAAAAAAATTGCCACACCCTTAAACGAAAACGGCCCGGGATCTTGTTAAAGGTGAATTCAATAGCTACAACAATGAACTACCACCATTATTGATCGTTAGTAATTGTGAATTAATGCAAATGCAACAATCTAATATTTATGCAAATGTGCAAAAAATTACAAGTAAAACAACGAAGACAATGAATTATATTGAATTTCAAATGATGGTAGTAAGTATGGAAAAATTCAACAGGTGGTCGATTAGGGTTGTTCCTGGTCTTGATAAGAGCTCCATTTACACAATAAATAAGAGACAATATAGAGATGTTAGTTGCATGTTATCGTGATATAAAAGAAGGGGGAAATTACACACCCCATCTATTTGATATATCATCATAAATTCAAGTTGACTGAAAATTGGATAGAAACGATAATAATAAAACTATAGTGATTGATCAAACTAGCTTAACGAAAGAAAACTATGATCAATATTCTAGTTCTAGTTAATATAAACTAAATAAAGTAGATTGATAAATATTCAATTCGTCCTCCACATATTATTTTTAATAATATTTTTGATATTAATAAGTGGTAACAGTAGGTCGTTCTGTAAGGTAAATCAACCTACTTTCTTGGTGAAATTTTTCAAAATTACATAATTTTTTCGAAAGATTCTGAATAACATTCAATTTCATTCTAGAATATTTCCTGTAATAGAAATTATTGAATTTAATTGAAATTAAAGGAAAAATTGTGAAAACTTCTCATATTTGTTTTTTTTTATGGAACAAGGTCGTCTCATTATTATGATTATACTTCAAATTATAAACAAATGCATAGAAGGAATCATTATTCCAGAACATAATTTGAGATTTTACAAGTTTGTTTGAACAAAAGTTATCAAATACAATAAATTTCAAGGCTAAAAAAAATCAAATGTCTCAGACTTTATTAACATTTATATTGGCAATAATTTCTAGAATATTTCAATCTCAACTGAAAAATCTGAAGATATTGAGAATGATAAATTATCAAAAGGTGAGTAAACGACAATAATAATGAGAAAAAACAATTTGAAGATAAGTAAAATAATGGTTTGTGCCAAAAATCCAATCTAAAAATAACTCAATAATTCAAGACACATTCATACAAATTCTAAGCCTGTTATTATTATTATTTATATTTCTAAATAATAAATTGCGTCTCTAAATATTAATGATTTTGTTAATTAATCTTATTAATTAATTGTGATTTAATTGGATCATAATTCGAAAATTCCATGCGTTTTACTTTTTCCTTCGTTGAATTTCACACCCCCTCTCTCTCTAACACAGCAGTCTTATAAGAAAAAACCGGTACTCTTTATTTCATAGCTAAAATTATACTACACATACCTAAAATTGATTAATGTAAATGAATTTTTGGAAAAATATCACAGATTTTCGTCTGTCTGAAAAAAAAAAACACCTCTATTTTTGGCTTCTTGAAAAATTATTTTTGAGGCACTTCCACAAACATTAAAGACGACGACGACGGCGACGACACAACGAAAACGTCAGGAACTTCACAGAAGCCGGTAGAATAATTGTCGGGTTGGGTCTAGTAATACGCATGCGCAAAAACCATATATACAAACAATAAAAATGAAAATTAAATTCACAAATTAAATTATTAATAAAATCCTTATCAGGTGACTTTAATTTTTTTTTTGCCACAATTAATTATTAACTTGAAAGACAAATTTAATTATTTCACAATTATAAAGATTTGAATTTGTTGGTAATATAGGAATCTGTATTTTTGACAAGCAGACAGAGCCTTATCCAAATTAATTTAGACTTCCAATCACCTAAATTTTCAATTACAATTGTAAGACGATTTGTAGCTTTTTTTTTGAATTAGAAATCATGACACAAAATAAATTACCGTTGAAATACAACGGCTCAAGTTTATGCAATAGAATTTAATTTCAAAGAACACAATAGAATTGTTATTACTTTTATCTAAATACAAATAAATTAACTCTAGTTGATGACAAATAAATGCCGGTATTCATCAATCAAAAACTTGGCATGTCTTATCATTAATCAAACGATAAGGTGAAGAATAGTTGGAATAATATTGCAAATAAAATGATTAGACTATTTGAATTATAAATTGAAGTGCATCGACAGGCAACCAGTTTTACACTCGCAAATGTGGAGAGAATTCGAAAAAATTTAATGACCTTCTAATTTTGAAACTTACGTGAAAGAATTTGTCTGTTTCATTAGATTTGGTGATTGATTGCCTAACTATTACAATGAAATAATTACTCGAATTGTTGAAAAAAAAAACTACAAGGTAACTTGGATTAAGTCAAGCAAAAAATGAAAAGTTCTAAATGAGTCAGTATTGGATCAACGTATAATTACAAAATAATTTGAGATTATTTTGTTTTTTTTCCAAACTTGTGCTGAACTATCTTACCAATTTTTTTAAATAGAAATTCCAAGTATGTATTTTATTTGGAAAAAAATAATGGAAATATTCTGCAACATCTGTTACTTTTTAAATTCAGACACAAGAAAAGAGTGACCGTAGCACGATGATGTTCATTTCTCCACCAAGTGTCTTTTAGCAGTTATTTTGAGCATCTTAGCTCAGTTATAAGAAGGGTTCATTAACATGTATATATGTATAGTAGATGAAAAATTTCCAGTTGGGAAAAAATAAAATAAAATGAAATGAAGAATATATGTGTGATTCAAAAATAAATTTATCCTCTCTCACAACATAACAACAAGAACAACTAACAACAACATTTGGAAAGTCATATAAATATATATTCCAGAAAGATTTTTTTTTAGAAAACCAGACGACAAGAGAAAATGGCAAAGTTGTTTTTTCTCTCGTTTATTCTTTCATTTTATTTTATAAATATATTTGAACAACTTTGAGATGAGCTATTAACTGTTCTTATATGATGTAAGTGGTTCATTAAAACAACTTATAAATTCATTAAGCGTATTTTTTTTCAGTTGAAAGCGTAATGGGTGGATGTAGATTATATTCAACAATTCCCGTTTGATATTAATGTTTAATAACAAAAATTATTAATAAAATCTCTAATTATGATTTATAATAAAAAATTCTAATTTAAATGTTGATTTTTTTCTAATAAATTGAATCACTGATATAAAAATGCAAATTAATTCTAATTTTCATTATTATAGATTCTATTAGACACGGCTTATGGGCCAGATTAAATTAGATAGATGTTTTAGTTAGATAAGAACTATTCGAAAAAAGAAGGGTAGATTTTTATTTGAATTAAAATTAAACTAAATCAGTTAGAATTCTGGTCTATTGTAAAAATAACTCCTTCCTTATTTAAAATTGCGAATACAAATTGCGTCATTGTCTATTAATGTGTCGACTACACAAACAATTGGAATATTACAGTTAAATTTTTCTAATTATAATAATTAATTATTGAAAGTTTAAATTTGCATATTATCCAAATAAACAACATAAGATTATCATTCTTAAATAGTGGGTTATCGTTTTTAGGGCAAGTAAACAATTGCTGAATGAAAAATCTTCAAGACCAGTATAGGCTAGTAGTGATTTCAAGCAAGACTATTTTTGGTAGAAATTTCTGAATAATCGAAGGCTAACTTTGGATTCTGCTAGAAAAATTGAAAAGAGCAGCAAATGCTAAGGGTGGGATTGATTGAAAAAACAAGAATTTTTGATAAAAAACCTGTAAAAATACGATAAATGTCAAAACTGAACTATCAAATAAAGGTATTTCGACAAAGAAAACAATTAATTGAAAATTTCAAGTAAATTTTTGGATCAAAAACTAAGCTAGATCACTGATTTAAACCGAAGCCATTTTATTTATTTTTCGTTTCCTATTCATTTCAAATTTAACGTGGTATATTTGTCGATCTGCCTTACAAATAAATAACTGAAAACACTGAATTATGTATATAAAAAAAATCTGTAACTCAAATCATACTCTCAAATTTGAAAATGATGCAAAACTGTTTACCAAACAGTTGAAAAATTTGGATTTAGTTCAAATTTTATTTTAAATAGATGAATAATTCACTCATATAGAATTCCATAAAAAAATCTACAACTTTCTCATTTATTATCTCGATTTTTATGAATTTCAAAGATTCTTTATCTCCATCTTCAAGAATCGATTAAATAATGTTGAAAATTTTGAGTCACACGATAAATCTCTTCTCACCAGCCGATTACAAAAGAAATTGGATAAAGATGTAGATTTACTCAGAGAATTCCAAACTTATTACAGATAAAATGAAAATATGTATAATTATTGAATTCAACTAGTTTCATTAATTTATAATTTTCCAAAAAAATTAAAGAAAATATTTTGTTGTTTTAGGTAATGTTTTAAACGAAATGAGATAAAAATCCCAGAGATTTGTATGAGATTGATCTAAAACATTTAAGTTTCTATAAAACAACAATAACGAAAAAAAAATACACGAAAAGGTCGTGGGATTTTCTCGTGCTATACATTTAAATCTTATTATCTTTCTTAATGCGCCATTTTCAAACTTGTTGAATTATATAAGAACGAACTTTTCTATTACTAAACAATAATAAAGAAACAGTTGGTGGTCTTTGGAAAAGATTTCCACCTTTCTACATGATTTAATTTTTACTACAAAACATATAAAAGAAAAAGAAAAAACGTATATACCATTTGTAACATTTTCTATCCCTTGATCGTAAAATTACTATTGGGGTAAAGGAACCCTCCACGATAAACCAGTAGAATATCTTAACATTGTGACATAAAATATAGACAAATGGTATTTTACCCCACACATTTTTCTAAGATAGTAGTTCCAACAAAAACAACAACAACAACAACTATTACGAGTAGACGAAATTCTTAAAATGAATCAATACTTAAAAGGAATATCTCCCCCTTTGTTGACGTGTTGCGAATATTTCTAAACTGATAGAATCAAAATGGAATCAAACCTCCAAAAAACAAAAAAGAAAAAGTCTAATCCACATATTCATTATTTTAGTGTTTCAATGATATAAATGTTTTGTGATAGTAATGGTGGCTGTTACATTATCACCATGACAACCCTCACTAAACAAGAGACACTAATTATTTCAATCTCGAACACGTTTCGTTACGGAATATAATTCCATTGTTATTGACACAACAAATGAAAATAACACGAAACAATCAAAAATAAAATAAAAAACTTACCTGGATTATTTGCTGAAATATCAGATTTTTGTCCGACAATATCTTCATCTTCGTCCTCTTCACTAATTTGTTTTTGTAAATTATAATCAATTTCTAAAGCAGCTTTTTCAACTTCTTCTCTCTCAATAAATGGATTAAAACTACCTTCTGGATTATTATTAATTATACCTTCAGCTAAATTTTTGGCTGTTATTATTGATGGTGATAAAACATCAGCTGTATCAACATCAGTTTCTGGTCCTAAATCATCAACAATATCATTATCATCGTCATCACGTTCATCATCATCATCGACATCAATTATATTATCATTGTTATCTTCATCATCATCGAATTCGGATGCTGAACGTTTACCATTTGATTTTTCTAATTTATGATAGAAATCATTCGGTGATGTAAATAAATCAACATTACTACCATTTTGTTTATAATTCTCTGTTGTTAAATTCAATAAAAATCCATCAGCTTTTAAATTATCAGATGTTGTTGTTGTTAATGTTGATGTTGTTATTGTTTCTGGTATTGTTGTTGTTGCATTATCACCATTTGAATTTGCAAATGGATTATTTGCGTTATCTAGGCTCGTATCCATTGCGATAGGTGAGCCGTTGCGGTTTGCCCAATGGGCTTCCGCTGCAATTTTAGATGGTTCACGTAAAAATACAACAATAACAGAAATATTATCAGATGAACCACTTTCTTTCGATAATTTCACTAGACGTTCACTTATTATATCAGTTTGATCTGGAAAAATACAATCAAATAAAAATTTTATTAAAACACAATCAAATTTTTTTTCCAACATGGTAGAATTTAATTAATGGTAAATAATTTGCACGGAATTTCTCAAGTGTAAAAAGTCGATTATAAAGTTAAGAGTCAACAATTGCAGATTTTTTTTACTATTAAAAAAAAAACAATTTAGTTCAATTAGTTGTAGAATTTGTAATCCTGTTAAAACACTAAAATTTTACTTATTATTTTTTGCAAGACAACCACAAGGCAATAACAATTAACAGACCATTTAATTGGAAGCATTGTATTTTTAATCGACCAACATACCGGATGTTCCATTAAAAACGGACACTCGAATTTGAGCTATTTATGGATCTATCAAGCGAGGATCAACTATTATAATTTATCAACTTTAATTCGATTGGTGTTCAGTTTTGAATGGAACACTCTGTATATTAGAAACATTACTTTTATCTATTATTTGAATTGGTGCAGTTTATGTTCTAATGATGATAATAACAACAATAGAACATCGAAATAGATAAAGTTCTATTATAGTCGTGATCATTATTTCAATTATATTACTGGTGTAATTATGAATTTTGGTGTGGATTCCCTTATGATTATTATCAATAAAAATCTATATTTTATGTTATTGTAGAACATTAACAACACCGATATTATCTTTGAAGAAATAATAACAATTTAGTATTACAATAATTGTGCAGAGATCTAGATTATCGATTAGGTTTCATGATTTTCTAATTTCCCATTCGTCGCACTTCAATATCAACAAATTATTATAACAATTATTTCAGTTAGAATTAGAATTGAGCATGTCTTGAAGTTAGAAAGCGACCACCTTGCATTGTCTTCAATGATAATGATAATGTTACATTTATTATTATGGTTATCATTATTATTATTATTATCATGGTCGTCTCAGCTACCACCTGCAGATCGTCTGCACAAACGGTATATAAAGTGCCTGAAGGGGTCGACGAACTGGTGGACTTTACGGCTAGTGAATCCGACCAAGACTCCGGATCTTTCAAAGACAAGCAATTAAATCGAAATGAAATTAAAAAGAAATAAGAAAGAAAGAGACTTAAATATAGAGTATATGTCAATGTTAAGAAAGGTAAGAGAAAAACAGACGAAGATCACAGTTGAGTGATTCCATGTCATCATTGTTGCCACCTTCAAAGACACAACGTCATCTTTTTATTGAATAATTCAGAAATATTTTGTTTCTAAGCTGGAAATTATTAGAAACTTGAAGCAATTATCAATTATTATTATTATCAACCCCTTTTGATATAAATAAACAAGGCGTAAAAGTGTCAAGGAATGCGTTGATTTTCACGACTATCATTCATCCAAATAAGAAACGAAAAAAATATTAAATAAAAGGGGTTTATAAACGTGTAAGACTTTGATTTATTAGCGAAAATATCCCACCTATAGCCAGTCGTTGGAAATTTATCAACTTGAAAATAATACAACTAAAAACAAACCAAAACAATAAAAATTAATGGTATGTCAGTAGAACATTTTAAGAGACTGTGCAAAATTTTTGACAAATTTATAGATTTCACAAAAAGAATTAGTCCAATTGTTGACAGTTCTATAACGAATTCCTCGAAACCAATAAATCCTGCATTCTTTAAAAAATAATTATCCAACAACAAAAGAAAAATAATTGATCTTCCTAGATGAGCAGAAAGCGTTGAAATCATGAAAATTTCTACAAAATTATCTAGAAATTTCGAAAATAAAAATATCGAACAGCTTCAGGATTTGTAATTAAAGTAACAAAATCCTGATAAAAGCTAATCAATGGATTAATTAAAACGGATATTGGTCCAATTTGGGAAAATTTCCAATCATTCAACCATTTCTACACGATATTTGATGTTGTATTTTTATTTTACTCTAGAGTTTATTTTTTTTGGATGTGAAAAAGGGTGCGCACAGGTGTGTTTTTAAAATAGGTTAATTTCATCCATTATAATTAATAAAAATAATTATTATTATGATAATAGGCGTGTCTTTGATTAATTAAAACTAACATACCTGTTGGTTTAATTGAAATTTTTTGGATACTATTGATTGATTTATGTTGTCGTTAAACTGTTAGCGAAGTTATTTGCATGATTTTAATGGATTTCATCGTCAAGATTATTTTTAGTTTTGTTGAAAATAAAAAGGGTGAACAATTTATCGGACTAGAGAAGGTCGTCCCTTGAACTCTCTTTTATAATTATAGATTTTTTCAATTCAATTGAATACAAGATAATTTCAATTTAATAAGCAATAATAAAAATGAATGTTTAGAATGTTAATATTTTATAATTGCAATAATAGAAATATTAAATTTCTTCTGTTTTTAGTGGATGACATCACGGGATGTGGAAAACGTGCCGGCTTTTATTTAGGGATCAACTTAGTCATAGAATATACCGCAAAATTATACGTTCCAGGAAAAAATTTGCAATATTTATCAATCAATAATAGATTAAATTGTAGATAAGCATTTGTTTTGTTATAGGAAATTCGTTATTAATTCTAAAATAAAAATCGATCGAATCCTGCAAATCACGTAATTTATTTAGTCATTTTTTTAGCGTAACAGACCTTGAATGTCTTCAATCATTATAATAATTAATATTAATTAAACTTTCATTATTTATGAATCATCAAAAAAATTCTCACCTTCGAGTTTGATTGTTGAAAAATTAACACAAAATTCACTATAAATCGAATTATTATTTCTTTTGTTATAATTTAAAATGGGTTTTTAATATTATTGAGAAGTTCGACCGGCGAGCTTACAGCTTTCAAAAGCAATCCTGCAACACTCACTTTGTCCAATAAAACTGTGCTCTAGCCAGAAGGCAAACAGGCAGTCAACTCTCTCACAACGAACGAGGAAACTCGAGTCTGCAGGATGACTCATCGAGTATCCATATTCTGGTTGGAAACCGGCAATTTTATACTTTCTCTCTATACAAGATATTACAATATTCGCAATTTTATTTGAAAAGGACTATTCCAATTTATTTTATTATTCAAAAATAGAATTTTATCAAATATTGTGTGTTAAATATACCATTTATGGCTTGTAGTTATCGGATTTGCTCTTTCGACCTGTTTTCCT
Organism: Stenodera caucasica; assembly: GCA_037414795.1. Lineage (NCBI taxonomy): Eukaryota > Metazoa > Arthropoda > Insecta > Coleoptera > Meloidae > Stenodera > Stenodera caucasica. Next base: position 108,050 of record JAZBGZ010000039.1, read on the forward strand.
GCTGCTACTATTTCTACTACTTTAATAGAGATTGAGATTATTCAGAATTTATTACATTACTTGTTGCTATAAATCTATTT
>JAZBGZ010000039.1:122567-133465 GCA_037414795.1 Stenodera caucasica
AATATATTATTAGAATTCTACTTTGATATAACAATTTTCAATATATTAAACTTCCTTTGTATTTTTTTCCTCTCTGAATAAAGCAGTGAAATAGTGAAAGGAAATAAAGGAAGAAAGGACCAGGAAAACTTTCCATTTCGGTAGACTTCCTGGCCTGATTGGAGGAACAAATTATTGATTAACACTTCTTCTCCGTTTTAAAACAACCCACTAGGTGTATTATTGGTTTTTCTCGACACGCACATAATAAATATAATAAAAAAAGAAACACACACATGTTTTCATCTATAAATGAATTTTATAAAGGTAACCAAAAAAGGGAAAATAAAAAGGAAGTGAACCCTTCAAAACATATACATCCGCCATTTATTTAAACATCCTGATGTATACTTTCAATTAATTTCAAATTAATTATTCAAAATATTCATAATAAAGTTGTTAGAAGCGAAAAATTGCAAATTGAATTTCCTGTACTTCAAAATAGAAAGTTGGAATTACATAAATATCCGCCTATTATAAAAAACCGCATATAAAAACATTAGATAAGAATACAATTAGTTTTCAGAAAAATGAAAATATCGTATTTCCATTCTGTATAATTCAATGACTTTTTATCAATGAGGAAATGAAGATAATAACTTATGAAACTGATATAGAATGCAATTATAAATAAAACTATACAATGAGGGTAATATAATTTAAAAGAAAATGATATTTCAAAATAAATAAAAGTGATATGTTCGCATTTCAATTGTCTGATTAATACAAAGGGTTCATTTAATCGTTTAAAATCATAAAGAATCAATAATTATAACTGCAATTCAATTTAATTTCGAATTAAATAATTACTGTTATGAAATATAATAATCGTTAATTAAATTTAACGATGATTAGAGCAATTTAAATAATTGAAAATGAACCATTGAATAAAGGGTCAAAATATGAAAATTCACCATTTTATCACGTACTCAATATAGTCGATCAGATTTTATTTTTAAATAATAATCATTATATGAATAAGAGATCTGATGCATTTGTTCTAATCTTATGATCAAATTCTTAACTGTTAGATAAACTGTGTATTTCACAGTTGACTTAGATAATTGAATTATAAATAAACAAATGAACATCATTGTCAAATGAAGGTTAAATATATAAATTATAATTTTTTAATATTGAAAAGAAAAACTAACCGAAAAAAAATACAATAAATATTGTCGAGTTATTTATATAAAATGACCTGAAAAATTGCCAGAACTAAGGCCTACATAATTCTTTGAATACAAATTAGAACAATCAAGTGACCGCAGAAATCGATAGAATTTCATTTGTTTACATAGTAAATGTGATAATAAAATGGATTAGTTTTTTGATTGTTTTAGATAAAACTTTATCTTGTTTCTCTTTATGTATTGAGAATATTTCCGAATAATCAAACGGCTCAACAAAACAATTTGTAATTTATATTTACGTAATAGTCATTACTCCTCGTACAATGCTCCAATAACCATAATATAGTCTCTAAAATTGTAATTAGCCCAATTTTACATTATAACAATGTTGATTTTTCAAAAACAAATGTTTGTATTCATCATACAAACAAAACAACCCAACAATAATGAACAAAAATAAAGACATTTTAGAAATCAAGTTAGCATTGTATCTATAACAATCTATCTTTTGTTATTTATGAATGGAGTGTTATGAATCGTAGTTGGCATGATGATAAGCGAAAAATAACAACTGAATTTAATTATCAATGTCAAATGGAATTGATGTAATTCGTTAATAATCAAATAACTCACTTTTGTGTTAAATACTGTGTGGTCCAATCTATAACACCACCAACGACTTCCAAATTAATTAATTTATAACTACCTAATTTAACAGGTAGTTGGTCTTGGGGGTTGACTGTTTTAGCAAAATTCTCAAAAAACTCACGATAATAAATCAAATGATCATCAATATTTGCCATTATTCTTATTTAATTTATCAAATAGTTAATGATGAATAAAATTTTAATTATTAAAAGATCACAGGCACAATTATTATTAACTTGAACACTATTGTTATTATTATTATTATTACTATAATTAATTTATACACTTACACATACACACTAGTTTCGTTGTTTACAATGATGATATGTATGTTTGTACTATTAATTGTGATGAGCAAAATTGTTTTAATACTGTAATAGTTTTCTTGTATAATTATGGTAATATTTTTTTATAAACTTTCAACTGAAATCGGGGAAATTTCAAAAGGAAATCGCCGTGACTCATTACGCCTAACCCAACTCGTCTTGAAAGATTTCATTTTCCAGGCGGCACGTACCAACTTTATAAAACGAAAAAAACAACAATAATGACGTCATACATTATTAAGCATGCGTCATATTTATTATACTCAACAATAAACTATACTGTTCACAAATCCATACTAAATTGTTCTAATATTCATTACATGATTGTACAATAATTTGATGTATCAGTAGTTTTTGGTATTTCACCCCGTATTTCTTTTGATTTAACATTCAAATAACTATGCTCATATTCTTTTATTAAATATTCCGGTAACGGTGTATTCCAATTGTCAGGTGGTGATTTTCGACGTTCCCATACATTATTATTGTAATGATTTTTGAGCCGCTCACGACGACGTGATTTCTCACTTTCTATCAATTCTTTCTAAAAAAATCGACGAAATTACAACAATTTTATCAAGTTATTATTTATTAAAATTACACCAGATTTTGAATCTCCACGATCTTGCCATCGATAACAATTATCACAGTCTCGTTTCCACTGTGTACAATCTAGATATTTACCATAGATGAAATATTGATTAAATCGCGATTTGATTGAGGTACATTCACTATATTCCTCTTCATAAATTGAGCATGGCCGTATCTAAAATTTTATTAATTTGTCACTAGCTTAATTGAAATGTATAGTTCACCATCCAACTATCTTCTAGTGTTGATGTTTCAGACGATTCATTTTTATTCTTATTTTCAGACATTATTATCAATTAATTTGAAAAAATGTTGGGAAAATTGAGGTAAATTTTGGAGGTTATATTGCATAATTTATGTTGGTAACGCGATTATTTCTATAATATAAGAGTAGACGACCAACTTTACAATAAACACAGCCCACTTGATTGCAACTTGTTTTTTTTTTTTCAAATAACTGATATTTGCACAATAATCTTATAATTTTGATTCAATTAAAAAAGTTATCTTCAACTCCTCACGTAGATTGATAATCAATAATATTTATTAATAGTGAAATCAAGACATGGCACAAATTGTTGGTAAATACAAACATGAACGCAACGAGAATTTGGACGAATATTATAAAATCATCGGTAGGTTGATGACTTTGATTCAATTTACAACAAACTATTTCCAGTTTTTTTCCACGTTAAGGGGTTCCTTACATCCCCCGTAAAATGATGGCAGCTACACACCCACAACTGGAAATTGCCAATGAAAATGATAATTGGACAATTACTTTTACAACGATCGTATCAACTGTTGTTTCAAAGTTCAAATTAGGTGATGACTATGAAGAAAATATGCCTGGGGGTGTTATTAAAGTAGTTTCAATGTATTCAGTTTCATAGAGTGTTGATACATATTCTTTTAGAGTAATACTGCCTTAGAAGAAAACAAGCTGAAAACATCATCTATCAGTCCAACTGGGGCCAAAATTACGCGCATTTACGAGTTCAACGAAACCGGATGCGTTGTTGTGAGTCATTATTTATTCGATTATTAAAGTTCAATTGAAAATGCAAACTTATCTTAAAGATTATGAAACATGAAGACAGCGGGATTGAAGCTCGCCGGTTCTTTACCAGACTGTAAATCTTTATTAACAAAAAATTTATGAATATTCAACATTAGGTATTAGAAAAAATAACAAGATTTTGTATTATCTATTTCCTTTTGAGAAAGTTGAAAGAAAAAACAATCTTTTACATCATATTCTACTTTAATCGATTAATGTCAGATTTAAACTTTTTTTTTTGTTTATTGTCCATAATGGCAAGTTTTTCAGAAATTAACTTTCATAATCTATGGATTTAATAAAATAAAACAAAAATTATTACATTACTGTTATTAAATAAAGATTAAAAACCTTTAGTTCTTTTTTTCAAATTTTACACACATTTTATTTAGATGAATAAGCGATAGAATTGGCAAAAAGAACTTTTTGCTTATTCTTTTTTTTCTTCTTCTTTCCACCACTAACACATGGTTCTAAAATTTTTTAAACTGTAATAAAATATTCAAAGATAACTATATTCAAAATAAATTTACCATTCTCTAGATAATTAGTTGTTTCAATTTTTTCTAGTGCTTGAGCTATAGCATCTGCTAAATTACGGTTACATGGTGGTGGAATTCCTTCTAAAATTTCATTCTCCATATCATCATCATTATGATGTTGACGTACAGTAAAATTACTGATAATTTTTGCTCCAGTTACATTAATTAATTTAACAGGTGGTGATTTTGATGGTGATGATTGTGTAATTTTCTTTGGCTTTTTCACACTTGCCATCACCTAATAATTTATTCTTGAATTATTCTTATTAACACAAAACAAAAATTACTAACCGTTGCAAAAGATGGTGCAGAATATTCTTGTTCTTTACTTAAGCTACCTGATGGTGTTAATTGTAAAATATCTGATGATGTATCACTAGGTTGTGTACATTCTGATTCTGTACGTAATCTTGATATTGATGTTTCAAAACATGGAAATTGTGATTCAGATTCAATATGTAAATTTGTTGGTATTTCATATTTGCCCATTAAACGATTCTCTTCAGCTGCTATACGTTTTTCACGACGTTTCTCATCTTTTGCCCGACGTTGACGACGTTTCTTTCGTATTTCAAGTTGTTCTAGAATAAATTTGAATTAAAACTCAAAAGTCCTACTTTGAAGTTAATTATTGTAGTAGAGATGACTGACTTTAATCAGTATTATTATTGACCGATAAAGTTAATTAATCTCACAATAATCTAGCACAAATTACAACAATCAAAATAATTAAACAAAATATTTTGACACGATAAAGCATTTGTGCAATTTTTTAATTCTATAATTAAACAATAATTACCTTTAAATTGTCCTGTAGTTTCTTTCGTAATAATTGGTTCATTTAATTGAATTTCAGCAACTTCAAACTGACATGTTAATGGTAAATGTTGAAGATAACGTAAACGTTTACGTAATGTTTCATCCATTGATCCACCTTCTTTTTCTAAAATTCTACCACTTATAGTTTTAGGGCTATTTTCTAATGAACCGTAAGTATGTTCTAACATTCGCGCATTGATTGCATGTAGATAGATATGTTGGCCATCAGATGCTGTAATAGTTGAAATAATTTAGTGATTATTTTGTCAATTTATTTTGCAATTGGTAAAGATGAAGAATTTATCAATTTCTAATTAAAATAAATTTCTAATTTTCCAAAGGAACAATTTCACAAAGCCTATCAATAAACAGCAATGTGTACTCAACTCTTTGGGTTAAAATTTAAAATGATTCCTACCTTGATAGAAATAATAAAACTTCGGCAATTGTTGTCCAGAATTACTCGATATGTCAAGATTTTCAAAATGTAACATTTCATCATGTCCTTCAAGATTCTTATTTTCATTATTATTAGTAATATTAGAATTTTCAATGTGTTCTAAAGGTTCTAAAACAAGTTTACGACGTAATTCCAACAATGTTAATGCTTCATCAATAAAACAATTTTCTGGACAATGTTCATCTTCCAATTTCTGTTGTATCAATTCGTGATATTCACGATCAATAATTGATAAAATTTCATTCTGATTGGCAATCAATAATTTTGAATAAACATCACCTTCATGCTCGATATCAGAAAGATTCAAAATCACATCAGTATCTTTAACTGATGCTGTAGCTGAATAGGCAATTAATGAACCACGTGGACGTTTCATTAATTTAAATGTTATAATATCATTGATATTAAATGTATTGTGTGGAATACTAATAACACTACAAAATAATAATAATCATCTCAATATTTCCAACAATATTCTTCAATTATAAATTCAATGTATACCTTTTTAAATCAGATTTATGTACTGATTCGTAGCAAATGGGACATTTACGCCAATTTTTATCAGACAATGCTAAATAATGTAATAGACATGACCAACAGTAGATATGGCCACATCTTGTAATTTTTGCAGCTGTTGGTGGATATAAACAAATCGGACATGATGGGAATTCCGATACTTGTAAATTCTTTAAATTCGATTGAATTAATTTTGAAAATATTTTTTTGATTATTGATAAAACTTACAACTTGTTCGATTAGATTCCAATCAACTAGAGCATCTGGATCGTTCATATATTGTTTATAATTACCAAAGGCATTCACAATAAATTGACAACTACAACATGAATTTATCAGAATTCTAATAATTTTTGCTCAAAAAATAAATTAATACTTTGCTTGAAGAAAATGTTCTTTGTTATATTTATGTTTCTTCGTATTAATTAATCGATTAGAATTATTTCTTGTTGACTGATACCGACTATCAATTGTTTGTTGGTATGGTACATATGTAAAATTCAACAAATGATTTAAACTTTGTTTCTTGCTGCCTGGTAAAAAAACTGAACCCACTTCAACATCATCAAATTGCTCCTCTAGCCTGGTTCGTTCATTTCGATTAACTGTTGTTGTAGTATTAGGGGTTCCACGTGGCCTCGGTTTTTTATCAAAACGTTGTTGTGCTGATGGTTTATTACGTGACGATTCACCATTTTTAATTGATAAACTGCCACCATTTGGTTCTCTACGACGTCCACCTCGGGGCCACAATTTACCATTGGCACCATCTATTGATAAATAAACAATTTAAAGTCATTTGAAGTGATTCTTCAATGATTGGATTTCATAATTTGCGCTTATCTTGGCGGCCATTTTGTTGAAGATTATTTTCGTTATATTTATTTTAAATTAATTTTTTTGATAGGAATTATTAGATAATCGACTAACCTTGACTTTTTTTAGCATCAGAAGAAGGAAGTGTTTTTGCAACTGTTGGCAATAAACGACTCCCTTTCTTCTCCATACCGACGTCCTCCAGTCTTAACAACAATAATATTAGATAAATTTTTGGAGTGTAAGGCTCCTCCACACGGAGTGGCAACACACAAATTCAATGGAGACATTTTTTAAAAAGCCATGTTTATTAAAATCAGCAATAAAAAATTTATGCACGTTTTACTGTACAATTTTCGAGTCGAATTGACGCTTAAAATTTATCACGAAACAAATCGAAATTGGTGTTTTGGGGCGGAGGGAGTAATCCGCTAGAAATTTCCAACTCCCTGTCGTTTAAAAACGACGAATTTTCCACACACAAGAAAACACTCGCGATCTCGTCGCAATGATGGCGACGGGAAATTGACGGGTTGCCTACAGTTACCGACCGAGCAGCCGAGCAGCTCGTGGAAATCAATCTGATTGGTCTACTTAAAATTACTAACATTAATTAAAAAGCGGGTAATTTAAAATTCTAAACTTTATTTCAACTATTTACAATAATTTTTTGATACAATTAACAATAAATCTGATTAAATTAATAAAACTATTTAAATAATAATTAAATCACATAGCATCGAAATGAAAACGGTGGGATTCTGATAGTCGCTCTTTCTTGTCTTCTTGTCGTTCCTTCCAATACAAAACGCCAATAATCATTGTTATAATGCCGCAGATTGTTGTTAACGCAGCTACTGACATTAAAATCAATTTACTTGGTGTTACAAACAATTGTGCCTTCCATCTATATGGTTGATCAACGGGCCATGGTATAACTACCATTTGTGAATTGGGTATAATTTGTGTCCAACATTTAGAATGATTTGATAGACCAACAGTTAAAGAATCAACAAAATTTGGTGTGCGTCCCAAACCAAATATTGTATATGGTAAATTTAAACTGAAATGGGCCGATTGTGGTAATTGAGCTGATCCACCATGTCGCGTATAACCATCTTGTGTTGTTGTTTTATATGATATAAATGGTCCTGGTAAATTTGTACCATAAGTACGTCGTTTTTTACCAACACGACCCATAATCATCGGGCTATTCTTATTTGTTAAACCAGTCAATACCATGACTTTGATGAAATTAGCATCGTAATCTAGAGAATTTTTGAACGCTGCAGTTTTATATTCTTTACCATCATAAGTTACCAGAATAACATCTAAAATACCATCTTGATAGAAATCAAAAAATGCTGCCATTGCTGTACCATTCTTGAATGGACTTAAAGCGCCCCATTTTATAGCGAATGATCGTTTAAATCGACCACAGCCACTCTGACAAGCAACATTTTGTAATAAGAAACTTTGCGGATGATCGTTGTTTTCTGGTACTAGAGTTGCTAAAATATCGGGATAACCGTCCATATTGAAATCACCACTATGTAAAGTGATAACATTGGTATATTTGCTGCCTGTATTGGCGAAGCGCCATGTTACACCATTCTCATCTTTGAAATTTACTTGTAAATCATGCCATTCATTATTCGAATTTACCAATAGGGCGCTATTTTGGCAATTTCTACCACCACAAACTGGTGTGACTAGATCCATTTGTCCTTTCAATTCAACATCCATAAATAATGATTGACCAATTATTTGTGCTTTTGGTGGATGTGGAATTGTACGATTATAAACGAATTTACCGCGACTAAACTCATCACCATACCATATTTCAAAATTACGTGTTGTTGTTATAAATAAATCAGCCATATAATCTTGATTTAAATCAATAAAAGCATGTGCATGTGGACGACTCAATTCATTATTACTACTTCGATTATCTTCCATTGGTATTTTTTCCGGTTCGGTCCGAAGACGATTGAATATCCAAAACATACGTTTATTATCAATATCTTGACCGAATAGATCAATAATCATATCTTGATTGTAATCAATAGCTAATGGTTGTCCTAACATTTCAATTGGACGATCTTCTTGACTACAGTTTAAATGATTTGCACCGCCCCATAATATATAAATATAAGTACGTGATGGACTCAAATCATTATCATCTGTTTTACGTTTATGTGCTGTTGTTATCAAAACATCCATAAATGCATCACCATCAAAATCTCCAGGTACAACACTTGTTATTAATGAATTATTAAACGTACAACGTAATGGTTGAGAGGCTTGTCGCAATAACGGCTCCTCTTCATGAGCCAACAATATTTCAATAGTTTTACCACCATCACGCAATACGAAAATATCGGTCAATTCATCTGAATTGAAATCCCCAAATGCTGCTGGCATACCATCAGTCAATTTACCAAAAACCAAATTTGTTATATCACTACCACTAACCAGATTTATTAACAGAATTAATAAATTGGTGAAAGAAATTACCATTTGTGCCATCATTATATAGATTATTCAACTGTAATTACATGATTTTGTTCAATTAATTACACAAAAATACGCAATACTTATTTTGTGACATTTATTTAAAACTAGAATTTTGACAAACGACAATTGACGGATAAAGCTACCAAAATTGGCAGCATTGTCCATTTTGCTGTTATCTTCAAGTGTGTAGTTGTTGTATTTAGTCGAAAGATGGCGCCTACGCGACAGCTTTAGTTAATTTACGGGGTATAATCCGAAAGTTTATAGTGTATTCCTGAATTTGCAATGTTTTGTGGATAAATTGATGAGGTGAGCTTATATTTAATATTATAGTTGGTGACCTCTCGATTTTTTACCGTTATAGAATAGATTTGCGCTGTTATAAATCAACAAATCGCCTGGTCATTTCTTATCAGTTTCTAGGTTCACAGAGCTTTATGAGCTTTCATGCTACTTATCAGTTTGAATTTTGTTAACTAGTTAATTGCATGAGAATATTCAGAATTGGTTATATTCTAGCATAAATTGTAGGTTATGTTTTTAATTCTAAACGTAGATAAAATTGTAAGAAAAAGAAATGAAACCGATGATGGATTTTTGCAGAAATAGCAATAAATCTGGAATATCTCGCTTGAAGGTGTAATAAAGAGAATTATTGGGTGGAGATAATTTTATATTACCTCAAAAACATTAAATATAATAAAGAATCAAATCATGAGATATTGAATAGGAGATAAATAGAAAAATATCGTGACTCAGTTTCAGTTGTCATAAAATAAATTATAGCGGAATAAAGGGCAAGAAAACAACTGATATTTAATAAAAAGAAAAAAACAACGTTGCTGCTTGTTTGAATGAATTTGCAAACAATTCGGGCATTTTTCGATCAATTTGTCGTCAAATTTTCAGTAGTCGATAGAGATAATAATGGAACAAAGCTTGTTTTCTACCATAAAATTATCAATTTGTCTCACATTAGTACAACATCTGGTCATTTGAGTTCCACAACTGCAGGTAGTCCACAATAATTTCTGTAATCTTACAACAATTTACACCTTGTTCACGTCCTTATAACTATATTTCAGATAAAGATCTAATAATTATACATCGATTTTTATTAATTTTATTTCTTATCGATGATAATAATAATAATAATAATATAATCGCTTTACAAACAATAAAACAAAGACAAATGAAATCTAGGTGGAGTGTTGTATTGGAATGTTGAAAGAATTTATGATAGTGAAACAGGCGGCGTCGGTGTCCATACTTAGTCGTCGGTTAACAAGAGAGACGCCTAGTTGCGACGCCACACTATATAATTCTAAGGCGTCCTGGCTAACATCCAACCTAAACACATCACATCAGACAAAATATTAGAAAGAGGAATATAAGAATACCTCAATATTACAATAATAATAATGATGATGA